>WMED01006169.1:0-16142 GCA_019650415.1 Pipa parva | reverse complement strand
GGGGGCGCCTAGGGCGCCAATAGAGCCAGAGCCGGCTCTGAGTACAATACAATACAATACAGTACAATACAGTACAATACAATACAATACAGTACAATACAATACAATACAATACAATACAATACAGTACAATACAGTACAATACAGTACAGTACAGTACAGTACAATACAGTACAATAAGGCAAAGACCAGAAATTATTTGCAGTGTGTGATCACTTTGAATAGAAATGGAAGAAATGATAGTAATCGATAGCACAATTATCTCCCATGTGCCTTTAGTCTGGTGTTCTGCACACACATTCCCACATTAGCGCATCTGTTGTTGAATCATATTGGGAATGACATTTTACTGACTTGACTTCTCACAGAAATATTGAAATTTTATCTTATTTTCACTGTCTTTCAAGTCATTTAACAGGCAGATGGTGACACTGTATGTACTACACCCACATATTTATACCCCTTTGTTACCCTTTAACTCCTGTACTCATGAAGTAAGCAGTTAAAATTATTATTAGTTTATTACTAACCACTAAAGTAAATATAACAAATTACCCGATGCTTGTGTTCTGTACACCCCCGGAGACAGACATTGATTAAGTAAAGCTAGACTCTCTTTAACATCTGATTTCTCTGTGATTCACTGAATTACTATGCACACAAACTATAAACACTATTATTAGCATGTAATTAGCATGTAATGTAGCTGTCTGACTCAAGGCTGCAGGTGGACAATGCAGGCAAATCAACAAATTAGAAAATAAACACTGATAAGAAATAATATTGGTATGGCCTGGTTGGCTATATACTCAGGCTATAGCCTGGTTGGCTATATACTCAGGCTATAGCCTGGTTGGCTATATACTCAGGCTATGGCCTGGTTGGCTATATACTCAGGCTATGGCCTGGTTGGCTATATACTCAGGCTATAGCCTGGTTGGCTATATACTCAGGCTATAGCCTGGTTGGCTATATACACAAGCTATAGCCTGGTTGGCTATATTTTTCAACTATCTCTGTCTCTGACCTTCTTACTTTTCACAGTTCATACTTTACAATGCTAAACTCTGGCTTCTCTAGGCACCATGAGAGAAATGAAAGGGGTAAAACATTTTTATTACCCTTCAGCTTGGCCTATGACAACTATACCTTACACTGTTGATGCAGTGGTGCACTATACACTGTTTTACACTGTTGATGCAGCGATTTGCGTTACACTACAATGCTTATGACAGGTGCCCCACCCCCACTCTTATCTGAAAGGTACCTTATCTGCTGCCCCTGCAGCCTCCCCCTACACTTCTGTGTTGATTTGGTGACTCCATATATATAAATCAATGTTGAAAAGCTGCCCATACGAATTCATGTAAAATGCAGGTTTATGGCCACACTGTAATACATACTGCATTTAACATGCTTGCACAAGGCTTGCAGAATTTTTGCATTTTAATCACTGCATGTCACAGCATTTTACACAAATTCTTATGGACAGTTTTTGTTTTTTTTTTGAAAAGCTGCCGAAAAAACTCACCATAAAATATAATCAGTAAATGTATGGAGGACTAATGGATGGTGTGTAATGATCTGTTACATTAAATTACATGTTTCTAAATGCTGACGACCTAAGTTGGAAAGCTTTTTTAAAAACAACACACTTTTTATTATGTGTAAATAAACAATACAGTACAATAAATGAACTGGTGTTAACATATGTCCTGGTAGGAATGAGCGCTTGCTATTAACAATCCAAATATTTGAACATATTGTATTTTATAGGCTCATATGTAATACACTTCTCAAATTTCACTCAACTGCTATCACTATATTTAAATGCTGTTATACTCACGTGCGAATGCATTCATGTGATAAAAAGTAGTTTAAATGCATCCCTTGCTAACTACTAGTACTAGTATCCATGTCTGACATAAAACACATATTAGTTCAAAGCCAAAAAAGAGGATAAGAGAACTCACTTATACGGTGCACACAATAATTCAATTTTTATTATTGCACAAAAAGATATAATAGCATCGGTTTGCACCAATAATTTATATAATCATTAATATTTTTTTTTTGTGCTCATTGCCACCCTGCTGTGTTATAAAACACATATTAGGTTATTTTTAATAAAAAAAGAAAAAAGCGTAACATATTTATAAATAATAAAATAGATGAACAGCACACCACTTATGTCTGCCCTACTTTGTCTATCTGACAGACCTTTGTCTTTAATCATCTGCACTGGAATTCCCCACTGAAGGCATGCCTTTGTTGTTTAAATAAGTAAGCATTTTTAATGAACAATGCTTACCCTGGGGTCCTCTCATTCTGTTAGAAAAGTGAACCTTCAAATCAGTGTTTGTCAAACAATCACTGCGCTTCATGCAAAATCACCAAGCCAAAGCATGTCTAGGTCATCGCATATTAACCATGTCACCCTTTATTTAACACTGAACATCTGAATGCAGAAAAAATGCAGCTTCAGGATGGATTGATTACAAATTACAAGGACAGATGTATACATATCTGTATTTGTATAAATGTTTCCAGCTATTGATTGAATTTAATGTTATTTGTACAATACTAATGCAGAAGTATTTTCATGGGTGATGGGTTTTTTTTATCTATGGTACAGTGTATACAGCATACAAAAAAACAGTTACTGATACAAGGGAAAATAAATCTGTTTACATATAATGTATTTATGTATGTATCATTTTATTTATATTGCGCCACTTAGTTACACAGTACTGTACAATTCAGTAATACAATTATAGTGCAGACTTGGTAAAAGTGCTTAGCATTGAACAACTGAAGAAAATTAAAAGCATAAAATCATAAAACTACATCACTCTATATATGGGCAAAATTTATCAAACTCAGAAAAGCTCACTACTACTACTCAAAGGGTAGTATGGCTACCCTTTCTATGGATATATTCAATAGAAAAAGTTTCTCTCGGAAAGTATCGATCAAAACAAATCTCGCGATACTTACCGCAAGAAACTTCCAGATGTTCGCTTGATTATTAAACTCGGAAAAGCAAAGATGAGCTTTTCTGAGTTTAATAAATATTAGTGCCAAGCATTGATTGAGACAAGAGAATTAAGGTTCCTGTCCTATAGAGCTTACAATCTAAATGGGAGGGAGACTTGCTTACACAGATAGGAAGGTAATAAGTGCTGTAACTGAAGGGCTGGACCATTATCCTATAATCATAAGTACAGCTACTTAAGGATAAAATGAAAGAAAACCATTACTCCAAGAGGTAGGATTTCAGTTTAGTTTTGAATGTACAGGGGGATTGCTCTTGGCGGAGATAGAGGGGTATAGAATTCTAGAGATGTGCATCATTGGTGAGTGGTGTACAAAGCTGATTGCTTTGCAATGAATGTGGTTGACAAATATAAATATATGCGCATACAAGTGTAGAGATGTAGGGAGGAGCTACAGAATGAAGTGCTTTAAATGTCAAAATTTGAAAAAATTTTAAATTAATTAAAAAGGATTGATGTAACATTTATTCTTTGTTAAAAATAATGAGGATGGTTAAAAATGTTGACAATGCATTATCTGTTAGAAGAGCTACTCACCTCTTTCCCTTGCTCCAGCGCTGGTCTCTCTACGGTGCCGGTGATGCCACCTCTCTTCCTCAGCATTCATGTGCATGCTGATGTCATGAGCGCACACGATGTGGTCCCACTCTTATGACGCAGACTGGCGCGGTCATGTGACAGGCTCCTTTTCTATATAAAGAAGCCTGTCAGTGATTCTGGTGCCCGATTTTAAGACTTGTAATGTTCCTGGTTGCACTTATCTCTGTCTGTAAACCTGTGTATGACCCTTGCCTGTATTCTGACCTTGCCTGTATGCTGCCTGCCACAATCCTTTGCTTTGTCTACCATTTTTGCCCAGTTGCCGCCGGCCCTGACCTCTGCCTGAATCCTGACTATTCTTCCTGGTTACTGTTTGGTACTTCACCATCTGTGGACAGCAACCCCAGCGGCCACGACTTGGACACAACACCGTGGCTAAGTCCTAACTTCCTTTCAGGAGCTCTGGGTAAAACCCAGGTGTGTCTTAGAACCCGTGCCCTGGTGCTTGCTAGCACCAAGTCCACTGTGGTTTCTGCTCCTACATGCCAGCTCCTACTCATCCCTTCCAGTGAGGGTTCAAATCCTGACATTATTGCAGCTTTATAGTATACAGCATGGGTGGGCAATTATTTTTCTCATGGTGCCGCTTGAAAAGTTTGGTTTTAGAGTGCTGGAGTGGTATGCCTAGCTTGCCGATGCCTATGGCGGTTGGCCACAGCCCCCCCCCCCATTTTCACATGCTCAGGTGGGCCATTCATAGATGGTTGGAGGGCTGGATGTGGCCCGCAGGCCATACAATGCCCATGTCTGGTATATAGTAATAAATATACAGTAGCTACTGTAATTATTTTTATTCAGCTACCTAAAACTTGCATTGTTAACTTGTGAACAAGAAACCTACCATAATTAAAAACTACTATTAAAATAACTCGATTTCATTTCCTATACATCTATAAGCAGCACGTCACTATTTTTTTCAGGAATATTTTTCTGCCTTTACATCAGTCTCTTATATCTTGCACTGTGTGAGAACTCCAAAGAATTCATCTGTGAATATTTATCTCCTACTGTTCTACACTACCACCTCAAGTATCTGATATTCAGAGCTTTTTTCCCATATAAAAAAAAAATATATAGAAATATATAGAGCAGCAAGAATCCATTTTGCACACTGGAAAAAGACATGTCTGAATGAAAAACTGTGTTGCTAATGATGAGGCTTACTAATGGTAAAAGATGACTGTAAGGATTTTACTTTCAAATATGTAATAACTCTTAAATGGTATATGTTCATATATCAATACATTTAACTGGACATCAAATTTAATTTAATATGAAGTGCATGTGTCTCCCCCAAAAAATAACATATATAGGACTCTCTCTCTCTCTCTCTCTCTCTCTCTCTCTCTCTCTCTCTCTCTATATATATATATATATATATATATATATATATATATATATATATATATATACTGTAGGATTTCTGCTGCCCTTGGTACCTCCCCCCAGTACAGTCACTGCTCCTCCCTCTCTTCCCAGCAGTGCACCGGGGAGCAACTGTTCATCTGCCAACATCCAGTATCACCGTCCCAAATGTGAAGCCTTTTATAAGATGCTGCCCTGTGCATCAGCTCAAAGGTGCCTAGGAAGAAATACATCCCTGATTATGTAATAATTATATAATAATCCCTTATCACTAGTTAACAGTTATATTTATGTGAACAGTTCTGGGAAGTATTCTTCATAGGACAATGCCAAAATCCAAACTTTATGGGTTAGCTTAAAGGCATACACAGACTTGGACTTACATGTAAATAAATACATTACATGCTGTATAACAGCTGTGAAAGCCAACATTTCAGATGGACTGTTTCATTGATTGCCACATAAGGGGTGCCTATGAGTCTTGCAATACATTGTATTATAACAATGTAATGCAACTGGACAAATACTGGTATTTTATTATATTTTACTGTTCTATAATTACACTTTCTAACATCTGCTCCATTGGGGAAAACTGGAACATCTATAACATGTCCATTCAAGAACAAAATGTCTTTTCCAACTGCATTAGCTTATTAGTACAGTCCATATGGAATGACAGTTCCAGCTGAGAAGCTTCTCCTGAATAACAGTTTGTTCCAAAATTCTCTAATCCTTTTCTTTCAGACTTAATATTTAGCAGTTTTGAGATAGGTTACAATGCAAGCAACAAGAACACTGCTAGATGAGTACAGCATTCCTTACGGCAGTATGGTGGCTAGTTCATTACTTTAATTACTGCCATTTTATGCAATGAACTTGTTTAATTAAATAACGTTGGTAGTTTTTTTCCTTCTAATTAACAAAATATTACAAATCCTTAATAAATTCTAATGTTACCATTTAATGCCTGTGTTATATTACTATGAAAGCATGATAATAATAGCGTGGGTTTATGGTGGAATAATTACAAAGTTAAGGTAACAAAGAACTCAGCTATCAGAAGTAGTTAAAATGAGTTTTATTTTATTTTTATTTCAGTGTCGAGTTCCAGTAAAGTTGAAGAAATATTCAAATACTGCAACTTATACCATTACTGTAGTCAATTAGTTCAAATTAAACAATAAACAATGTAACAATTGTTCCACCTTCAGGAAACAAACATCCTACAGTATATCAACTGAATATTGACTGAAAGGAATAAGATATTATTTTGCCTCCTTAAATAAAAATTCTGATACTGATTCATCAAAACATGAAAACTAAAGAGGTTTCAGACAATGTCTGTCATGTATGGCAAAGCTAAAATTCAGGGTAAGTACCATATTTTTCACTCCATAAGACGCACTTCCCCCAAACGTTAGGGGAAAATGCCCATGCATCTTATGGAACGATTGTTCCTTTTCTTCAGCTGCTGGGGGGTGCGGATAGGGGGTGCTGGTACACCAGCTCTCCCCCCCCCCCCCCCCCCCCCCCCCCCCAATGCCCTGCAGAAGCTGAAGAAAATTCGAAGTACTCACCTTCCTCCAGTGCTTCTCCACAACTGATTGTCATACAGTGTAGTATGGGGCGGGGATTGTTTATGCAAGAAATTAAAGATGGCCTCTAACATTAAAAATATAAATAAGCAAACACAAAACAATACAATCAGGAAGCTGGTTTTGAAAGGCCTCAAATGCATTTATAGTTTTGATATGTTTAATCTGTACAAATGTTAAATTATGTCTATGAAATATGATATTTAATTCTTTAGCTTTAAAATCTGGGATTTTGGGCACACTTCCTAAATATGCATTACGTAAAGCAACACAGAAAAACAATGGAACTGGGTAAGATCTGTTTAACAACATGGCTGCTATCAATAAAGATCAAAATAGGTAGAAAGCAATAACCTTAATGATTTCAACATCAAACATATCCTTTTTACAAATGAAAAATTAAGACATATTCAGGAAGTTTTCTGTGCATTTTAAAATTTTTGGAAGGAAAATCCTAATGAGCATGATTCATTAAATATTACTAGTAATTTTAATTCGTTTACCTCCTTAGATATTTATCAAATGAAACAGAGAGCTGTCCCAAATATGTATTATACAGATACTTCCCACTGTGAGTTTCCTTCAGATAGACATGTCAAAACACCAAATACCTCACATAAGAGAAATGGGGTGGGGGATTATATCTTCTCAAAGTGCACTTGTAGAAAACTGTTACAGACAAGAGAAGTCAGACACACAAGTGGCTCAGGATCTATTAGCCACATAATGTTGACATGCCATCTGCATAGAACCTGCATTAGAAAACCTTTGGCCAGTAAATAAGACTTTGACAATATCTGATTCCCTTTATCCATTTTGTACTGAGATCTCTGAAACCACACATGTGTAACTAATGGATGTTGTAGAAGGCAAACACTGTTAAAAGCTATCAGTTGAAGGTCTCACAGATCATGAAGATTAAAAAATGACCAGTTCTAAGCATGTCTGTGCATGTCCAGGAGTATGGTTTTCCACTTAAATGTTGATTGACATTGACAGAATGAGGAAGTAGATCTAAGGGAAGGTTGTGGAGACCTTTCTTAGCTATTATTGCTTTACAGAGATTACCATTCATTTCAATCCATATAGCTTCAATTAACTTGGTATGTTTTGGAAGAAGTGAAACAAGAAAGCGGCGCTATAAAAAATGAGTGTAATGATACAACGTGAAAAAACTTTTTTGAAAGTGAACAAACAAAATGTAAAAAAGTCCAAAAGAAATGATTGAAGCCTCCTCGAAACACGAAGTACGCTTGAAAACTTCACTGTGACAAATAAACAATTGACTGAAAAGGAAGCGCTAAAAGAAGATACAAACACCGTATAGATTATGTCCAGGATGGAATTAAACCCAGAGTCCAGCACTGCAAGACATCAATGTTAACAACTGAGCCACTGCACTGCCCCTAAGGCTAGGTCAACACTAGCGTATGGTGCACAGCGCATCATATGCTAGGGTGAAAAAAAAATAGAAAAATACGGCTCAGGGTATTTTTCTATTGTACTCACCAGCGACAGTGTGAACACTCCCTCACCATTCACAGCATTTCCTATCTGGTCGCATTTTGTGCGCGGCGTATCATACTGCATATCAACACCCAGTGTTCCGGACACAGCATATGCGCGTCATACACCAGGGTGTCTGGAACTGGGTAAGTATTATAGGCTTACATTGAGCCATATTTCTTTTTACACTAGCGTATGATGCGCTGCTCATCATATGCTAATGTGAACCTAACCTAAAAGTTAAAACGTAATAAAATGACTAAATAAATATGTAATTAATTTGAGTGTCATATTATGAATATCAATATCTGATTATTGTTTTTTATATACCCTTAAATATTCTTCACAAACCTCTCTTACTACTTCTATTATGGTTGCTTGTCTATATTTAACTGTTCACATTGTTATGCATTGGTACCACATGGGCAAAATAGTGGTCGGTCAAACAATGACCATAACACGGATGTTTTATCCATCTCCATCATGTTAAGACAACCTATATTTAAGTGAGCATTTAGACTAATATAATCAAAGTTATTTATGAACATTTGTCTCTTCTGTGTCGTCAGTACTAATGAAAAAGATTGTATAATATTGTTTACTTTTCTTATTTATGTTATTTTATTTTAATGATATTTTAGATAATCAAATGCATTCTGATTTATTCTATGGATCTACTGGTCTTCCTATTCCACACATCCATCTTCATTTCCGAAGTTTTTTCCTACATTGCTTGTAATTATTTCATTTCAAAAAATGCACTTCTTCCATTACACAGTCTGACTTCTTTTATTCTCACTCTTTTTTAGTTTTTATATCTATTTCATAAAATAATTTTGAAAATAAATTTCTTTTTCTATTTCACAAAATATTACAACTAACCTATTTATTTATAGTATTATTGATGATTTCATTATATTGTTATTATAACATTTTAGGGATAATGTGAGTTTATGACGTTATCATAGTGGTTTTAGCAATGATAGCTTCAAACAACACAACACAAGACCAATGACCTCATTTGAAGCAAACACGTGCAAAATACTGTATATCTGAACACTAAAATTTCAGGGAAATTTATAAAGCATTGGGTAAATGCATTTCGACCTTTTCAATTTAATTTGATCCAATTTGATCGAATTTCTTTTCCCTCTGCATGAAAAATTTACATATGTATTAAAAAGCAAAGAAAACATTAGATTCGAAAAGAAACAAAATGAATCGAAAGAACAGGCGGAATTGCATATAATGATTAGCTACTATTGCAATAATCTTTATTGCAATGGTAACCAAATTGTTCACTGCTGTACTTAGAGACGCAGTGACGGTTACATGATTGCAATCCAGTGATGGCTACAGTGAGGGGGTCTATAACTGCTGTTCAGTGCTGGTATGGACATTGAAGAAGTACTTTCTTGTTTTTTAATTTTTGGCAGCAGTTGGTGGTGGATCAAGACCACAGATGAAGATATCCTTGTGGATTACTTTGGATCAAGACTCCAGATCTAGCTGAGGAGTGAAGGCATCACCCACAACATGGGCCCATCCAGGACTATCTCATGCGTCAGAAGAGAAGACTTCAGGAGCAGCGAGTAGAAACTTGTTATTTGCTCTTTTATTGAATGTTTAATTGGTTCATTTTTAAATGTGTTTCTTTGTAATTTTTGCTTATGTTGTTTGTAATTGTTGTATTTTATTAGAGTTGTTGTTTTAATCGGTGTTTAATTAGTGCTGTTGTTTGTAATTATTGTATTTTATTAGAGTAGCGCTATGGAAATTATGCCGATTTATTTAATTTATCCCTTTGGTTGCTTGTTAATGAATTTATTGTTTTTTAATGTAGCTTAGGGTAGTTTTTTGTTAGTTGTGGATGTTTAGAATACATTGCTGCAGTTAATGCTTGTTTTGGGATACTTTGTTGCCTTTTTGTGTAGTTGTGTTAGTTTAGTAACAATTTGTAGCTTTGAATGTTTAGATCAGGTTTTTGAATGTTAGCCCAGGCTGTAGTTTAGCATTGGGCTGAATGGTTTTTGTCAGCTTATCTAAGCAGGAAAAGTTTATTAAATAGTGCTTGAGCGATATCTATTAATCAATGCTCAAATAATATCGCTCAAATAATATCGCTCAAAATAGGCGCTATCTTTTAAAATAATGATACCTTTTTATAAGTTGTCAAAATGGTTAAACAAATTGTTCCGCTCTTTTTGACCATTTCAACTTTTATAAATATTCCCGAGTGTTACTATTTATTATATAATTCAAGAGTTATTTGGATTAAGCTCCAATAGTCTTGCAATCTTATATAACCCTTTAAGTTAAATTTTAAAAAGTCATACATTCGTTAATTTCTTAAAAATAAAACATGTCTCACATGTTCCCATTTGGGCAGACCATTTTGAGTGTCATGTTTCTCTTGGGCAACAAATTGTCCCAAAATTCTTTTGTCTTTTTTATTTCAAACTTAGCACTGCCAACTCTGTAATAGGATAATGCAAGCAGTAAGAGCACTACTGGCTGATAAAGCATTCCTTGATGTAATTTGATGGTAAGCTCATCAATCCAATTTACTTGTTTTATGT
Organism: Pipa parva; assembly: GCA_019650415.1. NCBI lineage: Eukaryota > Metazoa > Chordata > Amphibia > Anura > Pipidae > Pipa > Pipa parva. The sequence goes on along the minus strand of WMED01006169.1, from coordinate 5,441 downwards.
ACAAAGAAATCTAAAAGGATTTTTTTTTTTAAACTAAAGAATTTGCCATTTTTTCTCCAATTAACAAAAATTTCGATATAGATATATTATTATAATTTATGTTTCCAATGATGATTTGACTATGTTGCTTTGAAAACATCATAATGATATTGTGGGCTGATGATTTGATAACTGAAATTTTATTACAACTCCCATCAAACCGCACTAGACCAAACAGCAGACACACAAAGACAATAATGGTGACCACTTATTTCTTATTATGATTTAACATCAGTTACTTGGAATACTTTTGGAAGCTTGGGTTGTACTACAATCTTGTTTCATCCAGTTAAAGTAAGAAAAAATGCATCAAGCAGCATTTCAGTTATATGAATAGATATGTTTAATGAGCAGTGCTTGCATGAGTGCGCTGCTCGCTATTTCTGCCAACTGATTGCCGGCAGGCGCTGGAGAGACTTTGCTCTCTAAGCACTTCAGGGTTGCTAGGCAATCCGGAGCCGCTGACATTAGCGGAAAATTCAAAAGGGGGCTGAGCACTGTTAGACAGTGCTCTAGTGTTAATGTCAAATCCCTTCAGTTTATGCTGCTGTTTCACTGTTATGCTGCTTGTGCCTTCTCAAAGACTCCTGTTTCATCTTCAGCTTCTCTTCGGATCTTTGAATATCAGCTCTTCAGCCAAGCCTGCTGGAATATCTTCAAGACAGCTTCTAGTTTTCAAGTTCTGCTTCAGCTTCTGGTTTTCAAGTCCTGCTTTAGTTTCTGCTTCTCTGCGGACCCTAGAGAGTCAGCTCTTCTGCTCAGTCTGCTGGAATATCTTCAGGTCAGCATATCAACTCCAGTATTTGGTCTGTTGTCTCTGCTCTTAAAGGTACGTTACACTCCATTCAACTCAGTGAGTTGCAGTTTTGCAGTTCCGGTTATGCTTCAGTGTTTCAAGTGTTTCTGCCAGCTGCTACCTTCACTTCATGAGACCAGTGAGTGGTAGTTCCACAGTTTCAGTATCCTCTTGTGTTTCCAGTGTTACAGCCAGCTGCCACCAGTGGGGGGTTAACCCGAGGGCCGTGTCCTGGGAGGTGCCTGCTGCAAAGCCCAGTATGTCCTTGTGGGGGTTTAAAGGTGAAGACCTGGCATTTCTTAGACTCCGCACCTCTGTGTTATCCCGTGCCAACCCCACTGTGGTAAAGAGAATCCACTACACTTCTGTTTTGCACTTTTCCTGCACGTTCCTGTTGTTCCTGTTCCAGTACACCTCAGTACCTCTAGAGGTGTAACAGTCCCTGGGTGTTCCAGTTCCTTTAGTGACATCCAGTCCCGTGGTTCTCCTTGTGTGTTTCCCTGCATTTTAAAGTTACACATTTCTGCACTTCACTGCAATTACCTTTTCAGTGTTTAAGTTACAAGAGTCCCTTTCATGTGATAATATGTAAAAAGAACATATTCACATTGTCAAATGAGTGATTTCCATGTTTCCTCCTAGTTTCCCATGAGCACTGGTTATAACTTTGATGGCTGCTAACACTACTAGTGGAATCTTAAAGGAATATTTTGTGCTGCACACCAATTCACTTCTTTAGAGGTGGTGCAAGATTCTTGGATGTTAAGCAACACATCATCATATATGTAAAATATTGAAGAGAAGAATATGCACACATGCTTTTTGCATCTTCTGGTATATAACCCTTTTATTGGACCATAGCTGCGAGGTAGAGTATAATGTTTCGGGGGTATAACCATCCTTCGTCTACCTGATGAAGTTAAACTTCTTTACAGTTTAAAAGTCTTTGTCAGTGCCCAACATATGCCAAGAATACTAGCAGTGTGTTTATGCAAACTTGTTCCTACAGATCAGGATTTTATGGATTTGGATATGGATCCATTATGGATTTTCATGTTCTTTCAGTCACTTATACATGTAATGACTAAGAGGGGTATTTATAAAACTTTCTGATAGTTTTGACTGGATCGAAAACAACTTTTTGATGTAAAAAAAAAAGCATCAAAAATTGACCTTCTACATGGTGATAAAAGCTTTTTAAAAAGTCGATACCGGCATATTAAAAATAAACACTTCTTTTCCAGCATTAAGTGGTAATAAGCCTACAACCCTTCAGTTTCATGCTTCCTTTCATAACCTGCCTTGCTCTTTAAATTTTACCCATAATGCTGATTGTTAAGGTTCTGCTTTCTATGTTTCCTCATCAGTTACAAATTCTGCTGTTTCCTGACAATCAGTTGATACAAAATGTCCAGTTTATTTCTGTAAAGAAATATTTTCTTTGCTCTCCTCTACTATTGTGCATAAGACTAAATATTTACTTATGAAACTGAGAAACATACCACTGAAAATGACAGGAAGAGAAACTGCTCCCAGTGCTGAAAAGCTCTAGGGATTTGTTAAATGTAACTCAGGATGTTCATCGTAATAGGATCTCTGATCCACAGAATGCTTTCCCAGAATGCTTTAGGTCCCAGCTAAACACCATAGAAAACTCTTCCAGACTTATTTTATATATTTATAAAAGGGGAAATTTGTACATTTTACAAAATTTGTCATGTTTTTTTAATTGGTGGTGATTGATTTAGATTGAATTAATTATAACGGGTTAGAAAAAAAATAATATTTTTTTGGCTAAATCAATGTATTTTGTTGTTTTTGTTTTTGTTTTCTGCATTTTGCCATTTTCCTTTTTCCCATGTTTTGGTCTTTCCAAAAAAATGTTACTTTTTCCACTTATATTGATCCTAAATAATTGTTGCATTGCTAGTATAACGATTAAATGTTATATTTACTTATACCTATAGAGGTTAAATGGATTAGGCCAAATACTCACTTGCACTTAGTGATATGTGAATTATATAACACAGTTTTTTGCTGTTTCTTGCATTACAAATACAGATGCTTCAGTTGGAATTCGTTTTTGCAATTTTTAGATCACCAGAAATCATCTTGTTGTTCCCATTTTCTGAACAAATAGACATTTGGTCACTGATGGAAGAACTCTTCCTTGAAAGATCCCTCTATCCAAGAAATAATGATTTTGACCAAGTAAGGAAAGCATATCTGTCCATGCATTGCACTTCACGTTAGCCTGTTAAAAATCAGGCCACATGGGTGTAAATTCTTTCCAGAGGCTGTAACATTCCATCAGTTTAAAATACTCATCCTACATTCACTTGAACTTAAAAAAATCGGAGTTAAATGACATTAATCAGCGCAACGTCACACAAGAACTTAACACCCACGCCAAAATTCTGGCACACTGAAGTTAGCATTTTTATAATGTAACAGAAATGTGAATGTGACATACCACTTCATCATTTTACATTAAATGAAATTAGAGTAACGGGATCATTCAGGAAGGTATAAAATGCCTTCAAGGAAAAAGCTGTGAAGCTCTAATACCCCAACAAAGCTGTACATTGCCTTACCAATTGTATTGTACTTGTATTGCTGAATTGTACAGTGCTGCGTAAATTTGAGGCGCTTTATAAATAAAATTATACATACATACATACAATATTGTTTTTTCGTTGACTTGTCTACCAAAGACAAAATATTTTATTTTTGGTTATTAATGATGATGAATTTATTTTTGCCTTTCCCTTCTCCGCAGTAGTTTACACCCCAAACATCACTGCACTGAAACAATTAAATGGTAGAATACAGCTACACTGCAACTGTACGAAGGAAGTTATAGTTGGGAAGTAAATTGATTACAGGTACCAAGCATCATCTTGTTAATGGCTGGGCACTAAATATATCCATCCATTATTTCCAGATCAGGACCAGGAAGCTGCAACCGGAACCTGAAGGTTAAAAGTGAGAACTAGTGGCTACATTTTTATGTCTGTGTATGTTCCTGATAATTCTGGGGCTACACATCATTTCTAAGAAATAGCTGCCCATAAGAATGTATGCACAATGAGTGTATACAGCCACACTTGCTTGACATTTTCCAATTAACAGGCTAAAATTTTCCTTCTGTTCATTTAAGCCTTTAATGACACATGTGGGGCTTATTCATGAAAGGCCAAATAGTCATGTAAAAGTGTGAATTCACATTTATTTGCCACCTCCCCATATTCAGGTATTCAGCAAACTCTGCAACATGGCAAATTTAACATCTTATGACAGTCAGAGACTTACAGAGCACTTCACACCACTTTTCATCTGTGTGCCTAATCATCCAGCATCAAAATCACCAGAATGTGGTGAACTAGTGGGCTTATAGAAGGGCTCCTACTGTCCGACTGACTACTCCAAACTGTGCAAGAGATGTGTCTTTGCCATGGGAATCCTGTGTTTTGTTAATAGGGACTAGAGTATCAGAGTGTAGCAAGTGATGTAAATTCCCTTTGATAGTCAAATTTTCCCTTTTATGAATAAGCTCAGACCTGGGGATTGTATGACCCACAAGCCACATACAGTCCTCTAACTATCTCTGACCAGCTCACATGAGATCCCTTGAGGACCAAGGAGAACAACGGCAGTGGATGCAGTGTGTGGGCCCCGATCCTTATAAGCTGGCAAGAGCAAACCACACACAGAGCAGGCCACACATATAATTGAGTTCCAAAGTAGGATGAATGCTGCTCCAGAAGTGACAGGAAGAGGGGGTTTCCTGTGAAAATGGGGTCGTGGCTAATTGCCATACAGTAGGTGTTGGTGTACATGGGCCCTCTAAAACCATTCCAATTTTCTCATGTGGCCCCATGGAAAAATTAACTACTGTACTTTCTGGCGTATAAGATTACTTTTTTACCCCTGAAAATCATCTGAAAAGTTGGGGGTCGTCTTATACGCCGGGTATCACTTTTTTCTCTCCTTACGTAGCTCCTCCATTGCCCGGCTGTCTGAGCTGAGCGCTACAGCATTCCTTCCCCAGCATTGATGTAACTTCCTGTGAGCGACAGGAAGTTTAATCATTGCTGGGGAAAGGAAACACTATAGCGCTCAGCACAGACAGCTGGGCAACAGAGGAGCTAGGTAGGGAGAGAGAAAAGGAGGGGGTGAGCACTAAGATAGCACCCCCTCCTTCAGATGGTAGGGCTTGTAAGGGCAGCACAGTGTGATGGTGCTCTGATAATCTTGGAGACAGGGAGGGCTGGGCAAGCAGGGAGAGCTGACCAATCCAAGCAGGATTTGCATTGGAAGAGGGATAATCTTATGCAGCGAGTATATCCCAAACTCTTTATTTTAACTGGAAAAGTTATGGGTCGTCTTATACGCCCAGTCATCTTATACGCCGGCAAATACGGTAACTACCCCTGAATAAGCTCCTAAGACTTTAGTTTCATGCTTCCTTTAATACCCACTCTTCTGTTTTCTGTTTGAAAAGGTATCAGTTATGAATATATTAGTGAGGCCTTGAGGCTAGGGAAATTGTGGCTTCAGCAAACAGAAATATATATTTCAGTGTTCTGATTTTTTTTTTATTTAA
>WMED01006168.1:2756-18733 GCA_019650415.1 Pipa parva | reverse complement strand
AATTTCATGATTGCACTATTTCAAATTATTCTAATTCGTTGACCAGCACTTGTAAAAGTGATGAAATGTAATTTCTTCTCTTCAATATATTTATAAATGACCTTGCTGAGGGATTGCATAGTAAAATCTCAATTTTTGTAGATGAGACTAAACTGTGTAAAGCAGTTAATGCAAAGGAGGATGGTACTTTTATTACAGAGGGATCTAGATACGTTGGAGGCTTGGGCAGGAAAGTTGGAAGGAATTTTTTTTCTTAATATGAAGATAATGGGCTCTTGCCTTGTGGGTTTTTTGCCTTCTTCTGGATCAATATTGCAGGAAAATAGGCTGAACTGGATAGGCTTCTGTTTTTTTTCAGCTTTATAAACTATGTTACTAGAATAGGCTGACAACGATTAGCGGTTCTGGCCCTATTGACGCCCTAGGAGAACCACCCCTTGACTTCCCCCCCGTGCCTTCCCCCCCGTCCTGTTGCTAATGTATGAATAGTAACAGATGCATTGCTAAAGTATTGAAGATGCTATCAAAGTTATTCATTGCAAAAGCATTGTGACATAAATAAAAGTTATATGCAGAGTGTTTTTTACAGAATTAAATAGGCATTACTAAGACTGCATGGAGAGATTCAGATATGCAGTACTAGAAGTTTCTAGGGTCACAGTCATCTGTCTTGTGTAACAGTAGGGGTAATGTTGTGATTGGCCAGAATAATAATAATAATAATCCAGGCTGAAAGATCTCCATCCCACTCACCTATGGTTTGGTAAATGAAATCTTCCACATTCAGGACTACTGGGCTGAGCTGCTTGTGCTACAGATACCAATCCTTGAAGCCGTTTCAACATTACTCATAATACATTGTTGTATGAATATATGTGTGTAGAGATGAGTAAATCATTAGAGGATTTGCTGAACTCTGATCTAAACTTCTAAACCTCTGCAGAATTGTATCTGAGCTGTATGAATCAATTATAGATTAAAAGATTTGTAATGAGGATGGAGGTCAAGGGGTTAGTCGTGACACCCCTCCAATCATTTCCCTGCCCCCCCCCCCCCCCCCCCCCCCCCCCCCCCCCCCCAACCCCATTTGGCAATTGGGGAACGAGTTCTACTAGTAAAATCTTCCCTTATCTGTTCTAAAAAAATAAACATTTGATGAAGTCACGGCCAAAAAACGGGAAAGATAGGGATCATGGCAGTAAACAGGCAGCAGCTCTCTATAGTTTATAAATATTACTCTTACAGATGTAGAAATAATAACAAAGGCCCCAGGTTACACCAGAAATGTTGTTCTCTGCTAGTAATTGAGACATCTCTGTTATTCTGTCCAAATGTTTGGTGAACCTTACTGCATATTCTAATGTCTGAGGAGGTATTACAGACATTTTATGTTCTACAGAAAAGATTATTATATACATAACTTCCTTTACTATACACATATAGCTATCTGGTGGGACTCTTAAATACAACTGTCTGTCCACACACACAAACATACATTAATAAGTAAATATCAGCAATGTAAGCTATCACTATAACATACAGCAAGAAAGGAGAGGACACGGATCAGAGAGTCAGGGGTATTACTAGATCTAAAAGTCCATGAAATAAGGCAAGTCTCATATTCAGTGCCCTGGGTCTCACTGCGTTTTTAAATTAATTTATTTCTTTTAATGACTTCTGGAGTATTATGGAATTCATACAAATGTCACCGTCAAAGTAAAAAAAGCAGAGGCACATCCAGAAAAATACCATGGCTCGTAAAGTCTACAGAGATTGGTCGAAATATGAATAGATAGTTCAAACAGTTGGCCTATGTCAAGGGTCTTATGCAAGGGTGGAACTTCAGGGAGGATCTGGCCCCTATCTGGGCCCAGTGCATGATCAGCACCAGGGCCCCCTCTCTCCCTGGCACACCATTGGTCTCATGGGAACATAGCAACACCCCTGGTCCTACTTGTCCTAAAAGCTTGTAGAATTCTTCATCCCAGTTAGTTAGTAATGATGTGATAATGTATAACATTTATCCTGGAGCATCTATTACACAACCCTCCACATTTATAACATAGTCATTGATCAGAGTTTGATTCTAGAATCCTTGTGACTTTCTGTAAGTCATGTTATTTATTCTGCGCCTCAGGGACAAAAATACACTTGAAACTCCATACAACAGACAAGCACTGTGCCTGAGACAGTGCATTTCCAGTGCAGACCCAATATACAGTAGTACTACTGAAGATAAATAGATCTGGATATACAAAGCTATATTTTAGTACATGCAGTGCACACAAACTATATAGTGAGCATGTACATTTTTGTATATTAGTGAGCATCCTATCCATGTGCTGCATGCAGTGTAAGAGTTAATGAGACAGGGTGGGACCCCAGCTGTAATGTGAGTCCCTTACACACTAACTCAGTGTCTGCAGTGAGCAGTAGCTGTACGATGGCTGGAAGACATGGGTTGCTGCTGCTATTTCTAGCGGGAGTCCTACGGGATATGGGAACTAGAGGTAATGGGAAAACTTGGGATCAAGGGGTAGAATGTAAAGACAATGTAATGAGGTAATTTGGATAAAAGAAAATGCACAGTTGTTAGACTTGGAAACTCTGATGTGCAGTTTATTTTAACTCTTTTAGGTTTTATTCTGTTTGTATAAATTGCAAAACTATCTCACAATGAGTGAAACTAACCCCCTATTGCAATGCTCTCAGTGTTACTCTACTCCTCCTTGTCACACTCTGTCCTTTCTTCTGTAGCAGAGATGTCATTAGAATTAGTGGTTCTCCTGTTTGTCCAGACTACTACTTCTCCCAGAATCCTTTGTTAGCCAATGTTTGCTGAGTATTCCAGAAAATCACAGGTTAGGAAGCACACTTTTATCTCCCTCTAATATGAAGTAATAATGCTTTGAATTCAGGTTGGTCCTTTTTGCTATGATACCTGTTGCTGAATGAATGACAAGATGACTGTTGCTCAAGCAGTACTCATCCTGACAGGAGTAGGTGATGCCTGGTTATTTCTACAGTCATGCTGCTCTGATAAAAAAAACTTGCCATTCATATTAGTCAGCTCTATAGCAATAAATTATAAAGGAGGCACAGCGCTATATATGTGTTACCCCAGTCATGGGAAAGCCTATGCATTAACCAAAAACAGTATGAAGCCCACTAATTCATTGGAGTCAGTGGCAGATTAGGGCTTGCCCTGTGCTATCACTGGCCATGCTATATGTTAACAGAGTGATTCAGAGGTCCTGATCTAGTGCCACATCTCCTCTATTCTATTTCCTAAAAGTTTTCCTGAGCCATAGTAATGTGCATCCATTATAAATGAATCTCTGGACTCTGTAACATTGCCAGACATGTATTCTGGTATGCAAACCCTGCTTTTCCAGCTATGTATACATAGCTATCATTCACACGTGGCTCTTTTTTCTTTATATTCCCTAGTGAACCATATTCAGTGTAAGGGAATACCAGTGATTAGTTATGTATGTGTTTCACTGAAAGCTGGATCTCTCACCTATGCTCTGCATCTTGTATATAATTCTCATTAGGAACTTTTCATTATAATTAAAGTACTTCCATGTAATACCACATTATGTTATTTTCTGCATCTTCATCAGTTTGCTGTTACAATTCTACCTTGTTCCTTTCCATTCGACTGATGGAAGATTTAGGACCACATTCATGTGCATTTGCCTCCAGTAGTGAATTTACCATACTTTGTAATAATTGATGCAGATTTCAGTGAAGACACTACTCAGCAGATTGTCATGGCAATGGAGGAAATTGTTGTGTATATTGCTTAGTTTTGTCTGAGCGTAGTCAGGCAAAAAGTAGCATTGACAGTGTAGCTAACTCTAACTGAAAAGGCTTATTTTAGTAAAGTGATGTCATCTCCACATGGATCTGTAAAGAAGGCAATGTCACTCTAACAATCTTTTCTACATTAATGAAACATGTGTAAATTATTATAAGAAAAACCAAGATCAGCATTTTGTCACTTTTTGGTTTCTGTAATTGTCATAAGAGAAAGTTGCACAGATTACGACAATTGGTTTTACATTACTTTCAATGGCAGACAATTCTTAGCTCATGTTGGCATTTGGTTGCCACATTTTCTGAGCATTTTGAGTAAACTGCTGCCAGAATATTAACAGGAACCCTGCCGTAAGTGGACAAATCCCCTTATTCATACTAATACACCTTTGATGAATTGTTACTTTGTTAATTCAGTGCATGATGAATACCCAAATTATTGTCCTGTTTGTTGTGAAAATACCTAAAGTGGTTCATTAATATGTGGTCTATGTAGCTTTGGAAATAAAGATATTAGCACACACCTAAGGGAGATTACACTATTCTAAATATGCCCCTTTACACAGGTAAATGACAAGTTGTCTATTACAGCTCTTTCTTACTCTTCCTTTTTAGTATTATTTACAGTTAATTAAACTCTGTCTCATAAATATGATTATTATTATTAATTAATTTATGAGCTATTCTCCATGGAAGATTGATGATTACAGATGGTATAGATTCGTGCTTATGTACCTTTATAATAAAAACTAATGTATGGAACTGCTTTTGAGGTTTTTCTTTTTATGGACACTGCCCATTTAAAGGGCAAGTCACACCAGAAAAAGAAGATTGCCATTTGTATTGGAAAGACAGTGATTCCTATGTAGGACATATGATATAAACAATGTCATCTTTAAAGTTTAATTTCTTAATTTCTTGCTTTTTGCTTGTTTTTGCTCTTTCCCGGTTGAATGCATCTTTTTTTAATGCCCCACTCTGCTCATTGCTTTATTAGAAACTTTGGATAATGCATATTTATTAACTGATCAAAAAAAAACCTTATAAAAAGATATTATCAGTGAAACAACATTGCAAAACTACAGAGTCACAAACTGGTACAATAAGAGCAACACCAAGCAAAAAAAAAATCAGGAATTCAATTTTAAAGATATCGTTTTGTTTATTATGTAGGAATAACTGCAACCAAATGGTGTCTTTTTTTCTTATGTAACTGGTCCTTTAATTAATTAGATTGTTATTATAACCCTTTGTGACACTGGAGTTGCCAGCTCTAATGTCAAACGTAGGAAACATAGATTATTAATTGCTGCCAACATTCAACTGATTTTTTTTATGTGGCTAATAAAAGAGTTTATCTGGTAATCTATTTCCATTTAAAATGCTGATATTGGCCACATGGTTTTTTGCTGATATGTTCCTATAAAGCTACCATCCAGGCCCCAAAGTGTTATCATATTTGCACTGGAAACATGCATTCTTCCACTGGCGGCATTGGGGGTAGCTCACAATGGCAGCATATTAAAAAGCGTTTTGGCAGGCACTAGCAATTGCCATCACAGAGTATATGGCAACTGGGGGCTTTCCCAGTTTATCAGCCCACCACAAAAAATAGTTTATGTATTTCTACAACACAATTGTAATATTCATTGGCGTACTTACAGAGTTCGCAGCAGTTGCAGTGGGTACCAGGTCCGATGCCGCAGGGGGCCCTGCCACCAACGCTGTGACCCCTGTAATGGAGGTGGGCTCCTGATGCCACACGTGCACTGGCCCAGGAGAGGGGGCCCAGTACAGAGTGTGTGCTGCGGCCCACCTCCCTGAAGTTCTGTTCCTGGTAAGATTTAAATCTATTTTCTGTAAATGATGACATAAGTAATTTTCCTAATTAATATATAGTTTTAGCAGTCTCCCAAGGTACCCCTTTCTGGGTACCATGGTTGACCGATGGGGTAACTCAGGTTCTTCATGGGGAGAACCTGGGGTTTCTGTTTGGAAGACTATAAACTATATATTCTTTTGTTTCTAGCTAAACAAGATGGCTATTTGTGTCTCAAAATCAACATTACTCTCTTTAGCATTTTTCAGAAATATACAGTTCTGTCCTCTAGAAAGCTCATGGCTTATCTGGTACTGTAAAATACAGAGCCACCAGAAAACCAGCTTCTTTTTTTAGGCAATGCACACATATCACTCTTCTCTGAAATGCAACACCATCATTTTTCTTTTCAACATTGTTTCTCTGTTCCTATTTATGGAAGATATATGGCTACCTCTGACTATACCCCTCTTCATTAGAAGATATGCAGCTGTCTTGTGTTTTACTTTCCTCATTGAAGAAAAACTACAGCCATCTCCAATTCTCATTCAGAATACATGTAATTATAACTCAGTATGCCCTTCATTCTCAAACATAAATATTTCACTCTGTCCTGTTTTTGGGAGACATATACAACAATTCCTCACTTCACCCTTTTAATGGAATATATATAGCTGTGTCTGACTTTATTCATAAGAAACATAACTCTCTTGCCCTCTTTTATAAAGCTATACATCTATCTTTCAGCCTGTTGTAATATTACACTACCTACTAGAAACAATAACAAGTGAAGCATTTCCATTTGTATTGACATGCCAGTCAGTATTACCCAGTACTAAGTATTATTTTATTTGAAGTGGCAGTGTGTTTAGGCAGGGTGATTGCTTATCTGTTGCTGATTGCAGACACCATTGGTGCATTGTATATGCAAATATCCACCCACTCAGTATCAAAACTATTGTTTTCAAGTGATGTGATGCTAATACATATTCATAATCTGAGATAAGCAACCCTACAATATACAGTAAAACGTTGTCTATACATATTATCTAACTTACCTATAGAACTATTTAAAGTAAAATTATCTTTCAATCTAATAAGCATTCAGATCTTGGAAGAGCAACATACATTATATAGTGGGTACTCTTTATTATTGTATTATAGGTAAAGCTATGATGATTACTGCAAAAAGACTTGTACACAGGGCAAAGCTGTATTTTTTTTATTGATGATACCTTGCTCTAAGAAAACTTCATACCCACAAGTCCATATAACCAAGGTTACCAGTTCTAGCTTTGAACCTCCAGTGAACACTTACACGGTATCGTCTTTGGCATTTGCATCAATACATCAATGAGTCATTCTTTCCCTGAGTGAGAGGAGGATTGCCAGCTGCCATCCTGTGGGAGCATTCTCACATAAATGTATACATTATACCTTATACATATATATATATATATTAGGATAGAGTGGTCGTGTTACTCCACAGATGCAAAAAAAATTGCAATAAAATTGCAAATATTGCAATACATGGTGAAACCTTGCTCTAAAAAAACTTCATACCCACAAGCAGGGCTGGGCTGAAGGGTAAGCAGGGTAGGCAGCCGTCTAGGGGGGTGCTATCTTGGTGCTCAACCCCTTCTCTTCACTGTCCCTACCTATCTCCTCCATGGCCCGGCTCTGTCTGTTGTAGAGCTAAGCATTACAGCTTTTCTCTCCCCAGCAATGATGTAACTTCCTGGGAGCGGCAGGAAGTTTAATCATTGCTGCAGAGAGGAACTCTGACTTGTTACGTTATGCTAAATTATTTGAAGAAAACGCCTCACAACATTTGTAAATAGCTAAACTACTCAGTGGCAAAATTGTAATAAATTTTCGTAAATTCACAATGTCCCTTAGGCTCAATGGTCAGTATTAAGTCCTTGTAGGTAAATGTGTTAATTAAAGCTCATGGCAACTGAATAATTATACACCTTGTTGGAAACAGTTTAGAACTAGTTCAGAAATATTTTTGCATCTAGAAAATTCTATACTTTTATAACAAAACACAACATGACCTTCATAAATACCAAAAATATCAATAAGCACCCCAAATCTTGCCCCAGAAAGGATGCTACCTTCTGGGAAATGTAATATATTGCTCCCTCTACAGATTACTCTAACTGAAGTTGCATTGTTTTTTTTTTAAACACTGTAGCAGCCTCATATGTGTTGCTACTTTGCATTAGTTTAGTTAGTTATAAAATGCACTTGGGTCTCTCTTTCAAATATGCCATGGCAATTTTAAGGGTCCTTTGGCATCCAGTTACTAAGTTTAAAAACCCACCATCCCAAATGCTCCAAGCCTTTGCATAGTCACTGTCATGAATTATCAAGGTCATGTACCCTGGGCAATCATTATGCTTAAAACTCTGGGACACAAACCTTAGCTTATTTCATAGGCCTATGCTAATTCACCCTCTATATATAATTGCCATATTTGTTTTAACATAACACTACTTTAATACTACTACTATCATTCAAGAGATAAAACTGTCTTCCATTTTGATCTTATCTTCATATTATATTATTCACTTTTGACGCTTTCTAAGATTTCTTTCTGACACTCTGCTTCTGTCTCTATATCACCTATACTCTCTTGTCTCTATAAGGTGTACGTACAGTATATCCTTTGCATGTTTCTTACTCCTGGTCTTCTCTTGCTATAGGATTTCTGTTTCTCTCTTTATAAGATACAAATCTGTAATTTATTCTCCTTGCCACAGATATTTGCCTCTTTGCTCCCCTCTAAGATGCCTGCTTCTCCCTATATGAATCAAATAAAATTAGTATTTCAATGCTAATCTTCTTAGTAATATATGGTGTTTTAAGGTACAAACATTGATGCTGTCAAGCATCAAAGTCTGTCACAATAGTGAATTTGACAAGGCATATTGTGTCTCATTCACCAGTTTTACTTCACCAAATTGAAGTAGTGAATTAGGGGGATGATAGCAAAGCTCCTACTGACTGACTGACTATGCCACACCAACCAAGAAATGACTATCTTCGCTATAGGAACCCTCTGTATATTGAATAAGAAGTTGAGAATTGAAGAGTAGCAACACAAAATGATGAGAATTCTCACTTTAATGAATAAGCTTAATGCTTTCCTTAACCTGATGATGAAGTAGGTTTCTTGCATCCAAATTACTTTTGGAACCAACAGAATTGTGCAACAGCACTTTCAAATGGGGTTCCATGTCATGCCAACATTTAGATGTTGACCATGATCACTTTAGTAGGCAAGGTAACTCTCACAGTAAAAAGATTTCATTACATTTTATGGTCAGAGGTCAGTGGTTGCATTTAAACTCTAGGGGCAAACTTTGACAAGGGAAATGTACAAAATGCCATTTTCCTAAAAGACACACCTAGATAAAGTACACATCCAAATATACCAAGATACAGTTATCTGTATTGCCAAGTGTCTGAGTAGTACATGAGACTTTTGATGAAAAAGCTTTGCACTATTATACTACTGTAATGTTGCTCATTTTATAATGCCCTGACCAAATTTTAATCAGAATTATTGCTGTGCTGCTTTTGTATCCAACCCTGGCCTCTAGCTTTACTCCTGTTTTTATAAATAGAATCCTCAAGTTTCTCTCACACCATATTACATATGTATGCTACAAACCCATTTTGTTTTTACTCTGCTTCACCACAGAAAACATAGCTAGTTTCATTTCCTTTGCCTCTCTCGATCTTCTGTACTCTACTTACTATGGTCATTAATAATAATAGTTATATTATGATTTAGCATTTCTCTAGAGAACCTGGAATACAGATTAATGAATATGTATAGAGTGCTAATTTCACTGCCAGGCACATGCGACCTCCATTCGCATGAAAGCAAATAGAGCTTCTGGTATTCTGGGACAGTTAGAACATTACTCCAACAACAGTGGCACATTTAGTAGGTAAAGGAGAGGTTGATTGATAACAGTTTATAGTTGGACGGCTTTATAAAGCCATTTGGCAGCCAGTTGGGAGAGGTGTGTATGTGCGATCAGGGGATGGGGAGGGAGGACTCTCCATCCCCTTTCAAGGACTAATTTTTTCCATCTGGGTGTGCCTAGGAGTGACTGTTAGGCAGACAGAGGGGTCTGTGTTTGTGTGCCGTTGCTTACACCGCTTGCTTGACTTTAAATATAAGAAACATTTCTTTCAAAGATTGCACAAGGAGGAGGAAAATCTGCTTATGCACATGGTTACACACCCTGTGATTACACCCAAGAACTGTGCCCAGCTGTAGTTTCAGCAGTGGACATACAGTATATATAATTGTTTCCTATGACTGTACCAGTATTAAATGTGCCCTTCACTGAATAACTCCCCTACCATAAAATGATCTTTTCTTAAAGAGAATGGTTTTTCATGTTGTATGTACGTATATTCTTTCCATGCTCCGGTAAACAACCCACATACTGTACATATGCACAATTCCCAGTGCATCTTGTTCAATGGCAGATTTTTCTCTTTTACTTTACATCCCTCAGGAAATATTATAAATATTGTTTATAGCCACTAATGCCTTCTCCTACCTTTCTTTACTTTATGGGGTTATTCACTAAGGTGTGAATTTGACTGTCGAATTCTCAAACAGCGGATTCCCATAGTAAATTTCCCCACTGTAAAGTCCCAACAGTTTTTTAAAGTTAAGATTGTGCCAATTTTCCCATAATAAAGTCATGACTGCGACAATATTTTCATTATAAAGACGTGACTGTGACAGTAGCAGTGTATTGCGACTGATTTTATCTGGCGAATTCACACCTATTTGCAACAATTCAGACTTTAGTGAATAACCAAGTCTCTAAAGAAACATACTTGTGAAACTTATTTCCTGAGTAACTCCAGTTTTTACCCTCCATTGTCAGTACTTTTTGGTACCGGGACTTCCTCTGTCTGTCTGGTTGCATTTCATTTAATCTTATTATGACCTATCCCTATATTTTTGTGTCACATACCTGTCCTAACAAACACAACCGAAAGCTGCCAATTCCCTTTCCTTGGGCGAAATTTATTAAAAACGAAATCATCGATATTGCGATATTGAAGGTATTTTTACCAATATCGCAATATCGATGCTATCGATATTGCGATATTGGAATTTTACCAGAATCGATACTACCAATATCGCGATATCGAATTTTGACCAAGCCATTGATTTCAATGGCAGAACGGCTGAAATTCCAATATTGAGATATCAATATCGTTAAAATCCGATATCATAATATCGATATCGGTAAAATTCCGATATCGATGCTATCGATATCACGATATCGGTAATTTGTCGATTTTAATAAATTTCGCTCTAAATTATCAATCAGGCAGTTTAAAATTAGCACCTTTTTAAACTTTTGGCTCAGTAAAAACCCTGAGCTTCCCACTTAATGTAGCACTGCTCAGTGCTGTAGTGTTATAGCGCTTCCTGCTCCACTGATATGGTAGCTTTGGGTATAGTGCTTGTATAACTAAATGTTACCAAAGTAGACAGTTTCACAGGACTCACCAAGGTTTGCTTGTGGTCTGGGTGTACTGCCCCAAACCCCTTGCACAGGAGAGAATGCTTCATTATTTATACAGGTCACAGATAGCAGAATCAGATGTGATGAGATAAAAATGGAGTAAGGAACTCATGATTAACTGCACATGCTTGAACCAGTCAGTGTGATTTGTTATTTGCTGGAATTATGTACTCTGTTTTCATCTCATGTGGTACAGTGTGATTTTGCTGAGACCAGTATTGATTGGTATCTATCCTTACTACTTTGCCTTACAAGCTTTCCTATTCTGTAGAACATATTGAACCCTGTCCAAAATTCAACTTCATTTCAACAACTCGTAAATTTCTCAGTAACTTTCAGCCTTGTTTAACAATGGGCCCTTAATTCACCAGTTTACCTCTAACAAACAGCATTCGTTGTTATTGATATAGTACCATGTTTACTTGGACTATTTAATTCTCATTTTATTATTATACCTGCTGTAATTCATGCATTTATTACTGTCATGTACAATGGATTACAGGCAATTATTTTTCCTGTTGGCTATTATTAATATTGTATGGTATAGATAGATGTATCTTACCATATCTCAGTTTACTTTTGGCTAAGGCTACATTTTATGTTTTCTAACATGTGCTAAAATAAAAGTCAATGAGTGGCATCCCGCTAGCCCTCAGTCATTTACAATAGGAACTGTCAGTGGCGACTTTTGTTGTTTCACCAAGCACTTACCATGGGAAAATAGGCCCACAGGTTTCTTCCACTCAGGATGTTTTTTATTTCTATTTTGCTACACGCGATAAAAAACATTTGTGGCAAAACACACACTATAGCCTAACATTTATTGTCTCTACACTAAAGGGATTGTTTGTAAACTATTGTATTTACTATGAATCAAGCGTGAAACTGAAATTACAGCTATTAATAATAAAAAATGTTGAGTTGGATACTGAAGCCATTAGCTTTCTGGGCCATGCACAGATCTTGGGCACCATAGCTTCCCTTACTTTGTTTCCTTCCGGAGGGAATACACCTACACAATCCTCTAGATAAGTCATTGCACTGAATATATTTATTATTTAATAATCTCTGTCACATAATATCAGTCTTTCTAATTCTTTTTATAGTAACAGTCAGCCTATATCTCCTAATCAGCCTCACATTGCATTTATTCTTTATATACTGTACCAAAGAGCCTTTCTCTGTTATGCTTATTTATGTAAGTTACATTACCTAATATGCAGTTACTCTGGCTGTTACCTCTAGGCTATTTCTTTCCTGTATCATTAGCTAATTGCCTCAGAAATCCATAAGCAAATCCAGATATTCTATCTTTTGCATAGCAACTTAGCCTAGTGTACTTTACAGCACATGTGGAGTGGAAATCTCTTCCATGATTGGTTATTATATATCTAAAAAGTGATCCAGTTTTGCTACTTAGAGTTGCTTTTTGAGCTGTATGGAAACAGTTGTCAGCCCTTTGAATGTGGACTTGTTTTAGATATTTGCTGGGAATTTTTTATAGTGGCTAAACACCCAAAACTTCCCATTGTCATTGCCCTAAAATTGAAATAACATTATAATCTTTTTGTGCTTGCATATTGACTCCTTTTTACTAACATAGCAGATCTCATCTTATTTAATGGTGTATAACAGAAAAAATTGGCCCCAGAGCCTGAAAACGGCATATCTGCAATGAAAAAAACAATATAATGTTCTTTATAGACCTATAAAAATGATTTAGGAATATTTAAAAATAGAAAATATGAAAATATCTCTTCAAAGCTCATGTGCACATGGGTGTTTGGAACTCTCCAAATGCAAATAAAATGTGAGTAACTTGAAAAAGCACATAAACTCACAAAAACCTCACACAAACAGTGATAGACTGGCCTGCCAGTGGGCCCTGAGGATCTGAATGGGCCCTTCCAGCAGGCCTGTCTGACAGGGAAGACTTCCTCCTCCCTTCTGTGGGACATCACACGATGTCACCTGATGGGAGGGCCTCTCAGTAGGCCCTGCCACACCAGTCCAATGCTGCACATAAACTCATAATGCATTATTTCAAATGTGCTTGAGCTGATGAAAACTTGGGCATGAAGCATCTGAAAATAATCATGCACTGCACATTACCATATACTGTATTTACATAATATCTTTCCATATTCATTTCAATATATCTTTTCCAAAATGTACATCCAACACAATATACAGTAACCTATTGGTGTGTGTTCACACAGGCATTTATTTGATGCACACTTGGAGAGCAAATTAAAAACACACTTAAAAACCTATGGAAATGAATAGTTTGCAATTATATGGTATTTTATTAAGAATTTTTCAATTTGTGTAGTTTATTTTTTTCCATGTATGAGTTTTCAGTCTTCAGAATGGTGGATAAGAGTGGAGAATCTGGAATCCCCCTGGGAGACGTGTGCTGGAAATCTGTATCTATAGATGCCAGTATTGTATATAAGGCTGTGCATAGCATCACATATGCAGACACTGTGAGCCTGTCCTGAACATTCAGGAGATTTGAGCAGTGACACTAGAATGTACAACAGGAAAGCATAATCTCCATTGATTTTCATTTATATTTAGTCCCTTCCTCTGATTCCCCTGCTATATCACTTGCTCAGGTGAATAAAATCAGGAAGGAATTTAGATGATACTGATCCTGCCATATTGCTAAGGCGGCTACAGTTTGCAATGCTGCTATCAATGTCACAGAAACTTCCTAGGAAGAGGATATGGGATATTCAGGCAAGGCACTGTATTATACCTAGTTACCTTTAACTGGATAGAGTTTGTTAAGAGGATGTTTAGCTATAACATTATCTTATCAGGTGGTTTAGACCCTCCTAAAAGCAAAGGAACATCAACAAACTTTTTTAAAAAATTTGGGAAGTTTAATATGTTGGTTTTGAAATCTATTTGTTACAGAAAACTCTTCAATTAATGATGCTTTTGCTTTTTCCCCAGGCTAGCATAGACAAGATAAAGTAATTATAAAATTAAAGTTCAAATATCTAAACTTGCCTTGACAGGTGTCAGGTGGGAACTGAAAGGCCTAATCAAACAATTCTTAAAAGAAGTGTTTAGAATCTCCTTCCTTGCACTTACCTTTAAGGTTAAATGTACTAGCATAAAGTCCTCCTGAGACTCTACAGGAGTGTTATTTTTATTTCTTGACAATTAAGGCAGCTTTTTTAAAAGTGACTGTGTTGGTAAGAAGAGTATCTGGCTTCCAAGCTTTATTGTTGGAAAAGGACTATAAACAGAGAAAGTAAAGAGCTGGCATAAATTGGATTTAGTCTGTTGCATACTAATCTACATCTAGTGACAAACCGCACTGAGGAAAAGGATGAGTTTATTTATGGTGCCAGCTGAAGTGCAGGGCAAGCTGCAGCCAGAGCTAATATATTCTCATAGATTGTTGCTGCAATTAAGAAAGCAGAATGTGGAGGTATCTCATGGTCTTACAGCTCATTCCACCATCCCACTAAGGCAATGGCAGTTTTGTGGCCAGATGAAAGTCAAACTCCTCAACAACAAAAGATGATACATTAGATTAGTTATTAATGGATGACACCATTTTATTAACCTGTGTGCTTAATTCAACACAGCATTAAATGTATGTTCCTTTTTGTTTTTAACCATTTTAATTTTTAGTGGTCTCCCTCCCACATTTAGCTATCTAAGCCTCATAGGATATGCTGCCTTTATGGGGCCAGAAGAAGGAAAAATTCATACCAACTTATTGCAAGATTTTTTTTCCTGGTTCCCAAATATGGCAGGACACTGCTTTCCCCTGAACATTACATGGTAGGAGGGAAGGGGAAGTCTTTAAATAGTTTATGGGGGAAAGGCTGATTATGGATCGGTCTAGAATTATCAAGGAGGAAGGTACCCATAATGCAAGATGGCATATTGGGAACCAGGAATAACTAAATTGGTTGAAATTATTCTTTATATACTTGGGCTATAAATGATTGTCAGAAGTTTGAAAAACTATTTATATTTACATGTTACATTTAGGTGCCTTAAGAAATTTCTCAATGTGAGACAGCCTAAAGAAAAAGCATTTTGCTAGTCTTATACTTTTTTTGCTTCAAAATCTTTTCCATTTCCCCCTGAGAACTACTGTATGTCAGTTTTCTAAAGCCACTATTTGTTTAATAAGAGAAAGTAGTAGGTACAAGCAGGCCTTTTTTACCACAGATTATAAAATAATAAATAATAGCCAAACCATCTTTTAAAAATGGTTTTAAAATTATATAAATTAAAACTTCTTGACTGGTGCATAATCTAAATAATAATCCCCTTTAACCATCCTGTTACTGCCCTGTGACACCAGCACTTGGTCTACCCGATAATTGCTGTTAAATATGTGATTGCTAATGGTTCTAGTAAAAGTAAAATGTGTGATAGCAAAGAGCTAGCATAAAATGTGCACTAACAGTTTCAGTTAAAAGGAGGTTCTGCTGTTAAGATGATAAAATAGGGCTGAGATCTAATGCAAGCTTTTTTGCAATAAATATAAATGTATTAATTAATATAAATGCATTTTATTTTACTGCCCCAACAAAAGGCTTTGTTATTAGTTTTAAATATTTGAATATTTACTGTAAAGCAAACATTTTGTAATGTATTGTTTTTAATATTGTTGTTTAATTTTTCTCCTGCATTTCCAGACTGCTCTCTGGACAGCAGTCTATGCATATTCAGTGGAATCAGTGCCGGGACATGTTTTAATTGTGCCCTAGGGGACAATGCCAAAATGT
>WMED01006167.1:5486-18734 GCA_019650415.1 Pipa parva | reverse complement strand
AAAAAAAAAAAAAAAAAACCTATAAAAAATTTCCTGATAAAGAAAATGCTTTTTAAATCATGGGGATGGATTCAACTTAATCGCAGTGAAAGTAGGATAAATTAGAGGACATTTCTCTGTATTGTACTTTCAGTAGCTGCTAATCCAATATCGACAATACAGAAAAATGGCTGCAACCACTTTACAGTCCCACATTGGAGAAGGCTTTGGCACTGATCCTTCACTGGGCCAGGGGAAAGTGGGCCCAGTAAAGTGAAGTTCAACCAGAATGAATGGAAGATTGCAATGGACTGATTTGTTCATTAAAATATCAGTAATAACAAAAAAAATTCCAAATTCCCATTTGGATTGACATGGTAATTATTCAAATACAGCACTTGTAAAAACTGTTCTCTTTGAAGTTACATTAATCAATGTTATTGCTTTCTGGTGGTCTCATCTTTACTGATGTTGTTACATGTTGTTAAACAGACCTCACCCCTTCCCATTGTTTTCTATGGTGCTTTACATAAAGCATATATAGGAACTGTGCCCCTAATTTTTTTTTTTTTACTGTAAACTAAGTATCTTGTAAACCCAGTTTAGGCTTTCTGGAAGCACAGATTGAATATATAGTAACTATAAATGCATTTAAGGCCTTCATTGGTTTCACTGTTAACCCTTTATCTTTGGCATGACAGCTTCTCCTGAACTACAACTTCCAGGGGGGTTATTCACTAAGGTGCGAATTCGACTATCGAATTCACAAACAGTTTGATTCCCATTGTAAATCCGCTACAATTTTCCCATAATAAAGTCGCGACTGTGACAGTAGCAGCCTATTGTGACTGTTTTTATCTGGCACATTCGCATCTATACGCAACAATTTGGACTTTAGTGAATAACCCCTCCCCCCCAGTGTTCTAATGACAGATGAAACAGCTCAGCAACAGCTGGAGGGCCAATGGTTTAAAGGAGAACAAAAGTAAAAAAACAAAAACACCTGATACTGAGCCAATTGATTACAATCACAGCATGAGCTATGCTGTAATTAGCCAGCTCCAGATGCTTCTTTACAGCGCCGCAGTTCCTCCCATCCTGTTACAACTCAGGTGTTTTAGGGCTTAAACATCATCACGTTCATAGCAGGCCAATGAGAACGCTCCCTGCAATGAGCATGATGATGTATGAGGCTGGGGAAGTAAAAGAAGGAGTCGTGCGCTGGCTTCTCAGTCAGCCAGCGCTCTGTACAGGAGGCATCGGGGGGAGTCTCCCTGCCAATAACTCCTGATCCTTGGGATGGTGGCCAACCATATTCAGTAGATTCCAAACTGCAACAGTTACAATTATTACCTTAAAATAAGAAAACATTTAACCAGCAGTAAGTGCGGCTGTAACACCAGTGTGGTGACCTTTTGACCACATAAATTAAGCTTGTTTTCTAGAGATTACAGGAGACCAAGGATGAGACCTGCGGCCTGTGGTGCGTATAAGTGTGAATTCCCCAGCTAAAGACAGTTGCAATAGACTGTTACTATCGCAGTCGTGTCTTTATATGAGAATATTGTTGCAGTCGCAACTATCGAATATTGTCACAGTTGTAACTTTAAAATCTGTCGAGATGACTTTTTGAAGCGGGTTATGACACGCGTGTCGCAAATTTATTTGGCCCCCCCAGTCCGAAAAAGGTTGGGCATCACTGGCAAAAAGGTATCAACAACTCCATGGGGAACAGCAGGAAAAAATAATAGCAAATTATAAATGCACTTTTTTTATCCTACATACTGACAATAACTTTAAAAAAAAATGTTTTTACACATCTCCCATTTTGAAGCAAATCCAATCTAACATGCATTCAAAGAGCATGGCTATTCTGCCGTGCTATGGGTTCTCTAATTATAATTACACTACTCATTTTGTGGTTGCAAAACAGACTTGTAAAGTGAAGGAAGAGGTGGATTAGTGCCAGAATGTGTCATTACCCAGACTGGCCCATCACTGCACCAAAGGGGAGATTCCAAGCAAACAGGTAAAACAAGACCTTACAGTGTAATGTACTTGCCAGGAGTGGAATAAAGTGCATTAACGTTCGGTCTGTATCATCGCCCTGTTTTGTGTACAATCAGATTTCATCAGCCAAGTTTTCTGGACATGATCTGTACAACATTAGGTCAGTAAAATGACCAAGGTCCTAGAGTGAAAGTACAACATATACGACAGATTTTGCAGTAATCACAATTTTCCATTTCTAGCTAAACTATACAAGAGCCAGAGAACGGCAGATTATGTATAAAAACTACATCCAATTATTCCCATCACTTATGAGCCCAGGAATTAGTTGAAATCTCTACTTTGGCTATTGGTATTTTTACAATATTGATAGACACACAGAATAATACATCTTGGGGAAAAAGGGCAACAACAGATCTAGTTTCTCCAGATCACAGTAAAAACAAAACATAAAAATAACTCAAATATAGTTACCAAGTTATTCAAATCTGTGCTTCCAAAAATTCTAATTTGTGTTCAGAAAGTACAATATTTAGTTTTAAAAAAAAAAATTACGGCTTTATTGCACACTTCCTGAATATGTATTATCTAGGGTAGCGGTTCTCAACCTAGTCGAAACTGCGACCCCCCTGGGCTTACATCACACGTGACGTATCGAGCCCGATGTCACTGCATCGCATGTCACATGATGGCACTCGGGCGAAAAGTCATCACGTGACACACGAAGCGATGACGTCGGGCTCTATAAGTCACCATACAGGAACCCTATATAAAAAAGGGACCTACAGTCTCTTCCGGCTTCAACAGCGTTTTCGCAGCCCCTTTGAGCATTGTTCGACCCCGCGACCCACAGGTTGAGAACCACTGATCTAGGGCACCATAGAAAATAGGACTGTGTGGGATATATTTAACAACATGGCTGCTATCAGTAAAGATCAGAACTGAAAGCAATAAAATTCATGATTTCAGCTTCAAAGATAAGATTTTTACAAGTGCTCTAACTAAATAAGGCAATGGCAATTTTTTTTTGGCCTAGGGCCAGTAATGGGGAGATGCTAGCCAGCAAGATCTGGGCTTCTAGATACTCAGCAATGTAACGGATAGCTTTACCTATACAACATTCTTATTAGGTCTCCCTCATTTATCAGGTTGGGGTGTGAGCTGTGACTTCTGACTAAAGTATGCTTACTTGCCCTTTAATTGAGATGAGCTAAATTCAAGCACAAACACAGCTGAACATTTTGGCAATGGCAAACAATTAAAGCCTGAAGAATCTTTGCCTCCTTCAGATATTATGCAAAGTTATTTATGTCTACACACGCTGAAGACTCCCTGTGCAAATCCTGACTTCAGCAGAAATGATAATAAAGACATTCCATTCATTCCATGAGTTCAAACAAGCTGTTTCCTTTCCTTTGCTGGGCCTGGACCACTGCCCAGAAAAATCAGGGATTTCTTACTTTAAATAATGGGTGTTTGGTATGTTATGAAGCAGGTACATCCTAAACCTAAAGTATTACACATGGAATTTCAATTTGAAATCTATTATTTGGTAAGGGAACTCTGCTACAAAATGATCAATAGTTCTTCCTCCTTTAATGGTGATCACACACAGGGAAGCTCACTGGCAATGTAAAAGGTCTGATTTTGCTGTCTGACACTGTATGGAGATATGTGAAATGCCAACCATCCAGGTCCATAAAGTGTCTCTAAGTGGGTCCCAGACCTCACATAAATGAAAAACAATCTCCTAAATCATCATCAAGAAAAATACTCTGGTATCTGCTTATGTTTCCCAAAGTCCTTACATTAAAATGCAGGCAAAAGCTATACATATTGAAATAACCTCCGACCTCGACAAAGAGGCTTGTTCTGATAAACCCTCCCACACCTTACTTTACTTTCAATAGCTCCAACTGATAAGTTACCAGCTATGGCCAATTAGAGTGAGCAAACAGGTTTTCTAACTACTGCACCCACAATACACCAGAGACAAAGCTCAACAATAACTCCACAGCTCCAATCATCTTCAGGATTTCATAGTTCATTAACCTTTCCATTTCATATAGGTCTACATCATATACTTTTTATTTAAAATCCCTATAAAACACACATATTATATATAAATATAATTCAACAGAAAAAAACAGCATTTATGTTATTTCTCTGGATTTTAAAATAGAACTAAAAGCTCAAGTGATCGTCATGTTTGCTTATGCTGGGGACAAGTTAAAATGTATTTTTATTTTTTTTTTTTTTTAATAGATTCTAAAGTACTTCTATAAATAGTAGGGACGTTATAAAATTACTAATCCACATTTGGCCATGTCTGTAAATACAGTCTGCAAATTCTAAAAGCGTTCTGTTTGTACAAAACAAAGCCTACCAATTGTTCTTACTGAAAGACAGAGGCATGTTGTCTAGGAATAAATAAACCCAAGGCTTGCACTTTAATCAGTCATGCACTGTGTTTGTACAGAAATAGAACTTATTTTTTCCCAGAATATTCTATGTGGTATTTACTGTTGAAATGTATATGCCATGATTAAGCGCCTATCGCGCTAAATGCATAGGCAATAGTTTTTTATTTTATATTCACTTTTTACATGTTTTTAATGAGGTTACAATAAAAAGACTTTTACAGCATTACATGGAGTGCCGGAGTATCGTATTCTGCAAGGTCTGTGTTTGAATTCGTCTGCAAACCTCCTGAGCACCCGAACAATTCTACTACACAGTGAGGGGATTTGGAGTGGTCAGTATATATTTCTGTTGAAATGCATGGTCATTTTTTCTCCAGCACTAAGAGGGGAATTCACCATTCAGCTAAGTGAGCTCCGAATCCTTCGGCTCACTTCGCAAATTGTGTTACGCGCTCGCTGATTTCCTGCACACACAGACATCAGCACTCGCATTAAAGGGATTCCCATCTCGGCGAGAGCAAAAGAGTGGTCTCGCCGAGACTGGAATCCCCTTAATGTACTCGCTGATGTCCGCATGCAGGACATCAGTGAGCGCATAATACCATTTGCGAAGTGAGCCGAAGGATTCGGAGCTCACTTCGCTGAATGGTGAATTCCCCCCTAAGAGTTACAGGACGCCAACAGTTGGTCATCTTGGTTAGTATCTCACCATAACATGTCAACCAGTAGAAGCAAACTTCACTGTAGATTCTTTTATTCTTCACTTGGAGTGTGAAAATGCTTAGAGTTGAAATCAATGATAAAACAAGGTAGTCATACACTGGTTACACTATACACTTAGGGCTTTATTGACTAAAGTCCAAATAGTAACGTAGAGCTATGTATTCACATCTACTCTCCACTTTCCCATGTTTGCTTATTGACTAAACTATGCAAAGTGGCGAATACGCTACACCAATTTGGATAACGATAGTCACGATCTTACGGAGTTTTTCGCATCATTTTCGGTGCGCGTGCACAGGTACTTCTACTACTAAGCAGAGTAGTGGTGCAAATGAGACTAGGTGATCTGCTCCGAAATCACGTTTCACATGGCAAATTGGGGGGTTGATGGAAGGGCTCCGGTGTTGCGTAAGGCAACTATTCATTCAAAAGTGACAATTGCGACTGCAACAAGTGACAGCATGACCATGACAAGGTGACAGAGATATAGAATATTCAGAGAATACAGTTAATAGGGATATGGTGAGACTGACGTCATTGTCCTTCATTTGTCAAATTTGCCTTACTCCGCATTACTTCTCTTCCTACTTCTATCCGACTGACTACACCACATTATGCATCAGACAATGATCATCGCTGTCTGCCTGTTTGACAAGTGTATTCTCCACTTACTCAACACTGAGAAGTGAATTTGAGTCTATTTTGGCGATGCTTCTTGCACTGTAGCAAGGTGAATTCAAACAGGTGAATTCACCCTTTAGTCAATAAGACTTAGTCCCCCACATTGATGATTGACATCATAATACAGTTTCTGATACACATTATACGAAAAGCAAACTCCCTTTCACAAGGTTACCTGAAATTCCTCCCTAAGAAGTATATGCTCACAAGCCATATAGGATGTAACCTTTTTTGGGTCATGTTTGTACAAAGTCATGCTCACAAGTCATCACCTCTGATAACAGATTAGTGCAACAAGAAGCAAAATAAGTACGGTATATCCTTGACATCTAGAATGTAAATACATAGAATGTCAGTTCTGTGACAGTGTATGATTTTAATAGAACACAGCAGCTGAAGTACGTATTGCTTCAGTCTAAAACAATAAACTAAAGCATTGGTCACAGCAATTAGCAATGTACGTTGTTCAACTAGAAATATTAAAATAAAAATCTGTTGTAAAACGCAACCTATTTTTAGGTGAAATGCTCTTTATTTACGTTTAAAACAACTTGCTATGTAAAAACATAATATACCACTTAGAGTTGTGGTTTCCAAAATTAATGTTCTGCTTTGTCTACAAAAGGAATACATCTCCCTAAGAACACTGCTTTCTGTCTAGAAAAATAAGTTAGCATTACAAGTGTTGAACTATACCTTTATTAGAACAAGTCTGCGAACCAGCAAAGCATATGGCATTATTGGACTAAAGTCTGAATTCTCTTTGTTACCATTCAAGTCACATTGCCAAAATAGTCACATCTTCACTTCTCCTTAGACCTGAACAAGCGAACAGTGGCAGACATTGTTGGATGCACTGTGTAGTGTAGTCAGTCCAATAGAAGTAGGATACAGTCATACAAATTGATGTGAATTCCCCTATTGAAGTGCAGTGATGTCATCTTCACCATAACTGTATATAAGTGAATAATGCATTATTCTATTTCTAGGTCACCTTGACATGATGTCACTTAGTTGCAAGTGCCATTGTTACTTTTGAATGCATAGTCTCTTATGCCACACCAGAGCTCTGCTATCAACCCCTCAAATTCACCACTCTAATGTGGCAAAGTCAAACGAGCATATTCAGAGCAGTACGCCTACTCAAATTTGTTCTAACGAAAGAAGATCACAACTACTGTAGTCGCCCATATTAGATGTGCATTCGCCGCATTGGAAAGTTTGCTTAATAAGAGAACATGAGGGAAGTGGTGAACAGATGTGAATTCAGAGCTACACATGACTATTCAGCCTTTGGTTAGCAAGGCCCTAAATGTTTTAGGCACATATAAGAACAGTCAATAGCACAATATAGGTCATGGTACTCGTTATTTAATATAGTTAAAATTAAAATGATTCACTAGCATCTATTGAACACTTACTTTAAACTTGTAGATTTAATGGTCAGTGCCAAAAAATAAAAATTAATTGGTCTTTGGATAGTCTTGGTAGGTTATCCTTTGCAGTAACTAAACCGTCTCTTTTAAAGTTTAATTCTGCACATGTATTTCTTTGTATACGCTCTCTTACTGCAGATAACATCCAGCTCAACTCTACAAAGTTTAGTAAAGTAAATTATTTCAATTAAAAAAGCAGCAATCTAATACCTACAACTTTGCGCTTATGGATGATATTTCTTCCTTAACAATTTAGCTGGTCATAAAAAATAAATATATGTTACAAACTTAAGATAGATCCTAAATCCGTGCAAGTCAGATTGTGGTACCCTGGCACGCTGTTGCAGTTATGACTGTACAAATGTTGTATACTATCCAGTGGCTCAGTGGTTAACACTGATCTTTGGTTTGATTCTACCCTGAACATTATCTGCATGGAGTTTACATGTATTAGTATCCTCTGGGTACTCTTTCCTCCCACTATCCAAAACATACTTTAAGTTGATTGAAGCCTGACTATATTGGACCTAGCCTGTGTGTGTAATTGTGTAGGAGAACTATATTTCTATCAGGGACTAAATGAAATAGCTGATCTCTGTAATGCTCTATAGAATATCTGCATTATACATGTACAATAAATAACAATATTACACTTATGTACAAAGCCAACCATTTTTTACAGTCAGGATGGAGGTACATACAGTAGATCAAAAAGACTAGTAAGAGGGGAGGGCAACGCTACATTTATTTTTATTAACGGATAATGAATACTAGTTATTTCATTCTATCTAGTGTATCATGTAGAAGTCAATAGATTTAAATGCTTTTGGAACTTCAGCATGATTGACCCCACTGGACACATCTACTCCCCATTTTGTGACAACTTTCCCACTAACATAGTTTCCTCCAGCTGTTCCTGTTCATTAAAGAACTTTTCTTCCCATGCCCCCTCTCTCCAGCTTCTACATTCCAGAACACAAAGTAAAGGCATTCAGAGGCAGAGCATGCAAGACACATTCCAAAAGGTTTCATGTCATACAGCAGTGCTAGCAATGTTTCTTTCATTAATCACATCTGGGAGTGCATGTTTATCACTACTCATTTGTAGGAGATAAGAAAACAACACAAGCGCATTTTATAGTAACATCTTACTTATTCAATTGATATCGTATTATTTATTGTGGGTTAAAAATGGAGAATCACATACCATGTACAAACCAAAAACAATCAAACCAACCATTCCTTACTGCTCTGTGAGAATCATCTTACATGAGCATAACGGCCAGGGTCACACAAGCTGTTTTGTAGCTGAATTTGAAAAGCGGTTGGATAACTCACACAGGCTAGTTTGATTTTCACCATAGACAATGAGCCAAATTAAAAACAGCTAGTGTGACCCTGGCCTAAGAGTCATCAATCAAACAGAAGTTACATTAAGCAGTATGCAATAACTCCTCCAATGACAATCTCAAAGACGACTGACCTGGGGGGTGTATAGGAAGATAAGCAAGAAGGAGCCTTTAATCAAAATCCTACTTTTCTAAGTGATGTAGGCATACCGAATTCTTCAGTCACAACAATCTAAAGGTCAACTGAGACCAGAGTAGATGTGTTTTTTTTATGCAACAAATCAGGGAGGTCTGCTACTACAACCTGATTAATCATAGCGTTACAATTCTTAGGGCTTTGATTTTAAAGATAACATTTCTATACCTGTTTTCTAGGAAACAGATGTATATTAATGCGATGACAACTATTCCCTTTTTTGGGTTCACTATATAATTACACTGGTAATATATTGCCAACACAAGAATCAGCATCATAAATAGAAACGTAGGATCCAGTGCAAAATTGTGAATGGGCCCCATGGCATTCTTGCCCTAACATCTATGGCACAAATTATCTGTATACCTGGATATCCTTCAGTCCTTGAATGTGAGATTATTGGCTGACAATGCAGCTTTTATTTTTTACTTGCTCAGTGCTGCAGCTGCAGGTTCCTGGGCCCCGGTGCAGCAATCACCTCTGCAACTCCTGCAGTTACACCCCTTACAGGAATGAAGTCAGTTTCTCTGAGATATTTTTAAAGCCAGATTGACCTTGCCGCACCCTGACAAATCACTAGCAAGAACTGTAAATTACAACGTTTGAAACTGAAATTGCTCACATGAATTAGTGGCCTAAACCACTAAGATCATATAGGTGTATAAAAGCATAGTAACATGTTCTTTCATACATATTACATACACATAAGTATATTCACCTTTATCTTGGTCTCTTTTTAATGAAGATGTCAACCAGTTCCCCAGATAATGATAACAATGAAGTCAAAAGGAAATTACATCATCCTATTGCCACAGAAAATACTTTGCACAATGTTCTTTGTAGGACTGCTTCTCCCTTCCTGAATGTCTCACTTTTTCAAGAACTTCCAGGGAGCAATATCCCATACCGGTAGGTTCAAACCTCCTTTTTTCCCCCCCAATATAAAAGTTTGGACCTTCAAGTAATTCAGATTTTACTAAAATGTTTCAGGGAAAGTGTCCTATTTTTAAAGATATACTTTATAGAAGGAACAAAAACCTGATGCAGAACATCCACTTTGACCATGACACCACCAGGTTCCCAGTTACTAGGTTAGTTGCAGAAGGATGTTATGCAGTTGGGGGTGGGCTTTCTGAAGAAGCTCTAGAAATATTCCTTAACCAATCAATAATGATCCTATATGCAACAGATGAACTACCCCTCTGCAAAACACTGACCAAGATAAAATACAAGACTCTTAAACAATGCAAAATCAATTTGCAGCAAAAATCACTGGTGCAATAAACAGAAATAAGGACGGAGAAGAATGTCAGCAGGAGAAAGTCTGGGTATGGCATAAGGGGCTCTTCATTTACCACATTTCAACACTGAATTTGCAAAATATATTGCTTCCTGTCTGTTTTTTATCTTTACTGATTGAAACCATGTTCGGTGATCCCACCCAGTGCTTTTTTCCTATGGAGTTTTATATAATTCTATCTAATTCTATTTATAATATGCCCCAGAAAGCAAATTTAATAACTAAATTCATTTCTAGGCACCTTTTACACTTTTTCTATGCACATAGCAAATATACAAATATATAGCTATTGTAAAGACATCAGAAATACTGTAAGTTGTAACTAGTATAGGATTGTTTTGTGAATAACCAAAAATTCAGTAAAAAACGGTACAATTTTCTCTTTTTTTTTACTAATGCTTTTAGACACAGATAAAAGTAAGTTTGGTGTAGACAGAGGAATTTACATTTTGACATTACAAAAATTGCAAAAAAAAATGCAGTTCTCCAGCATTCCAGTAGCAATAGTAAAATATTTCATTATTCCATTAAAAGAAAGAATACATGAAAGGCAATACCAGCATGTGAAATCCTATGCAATTCGTGCCTTACGGCACTTAATCAAAGATCAATTGCAAAATATCTCCAAAATAACCCTCTATAAAATAAAAGATATATTTAAAGGTAACATTTCCTTTAAAGGTCAAGTCTTAGGAGTTTCCAGGTATTGGGGGGGGGGAACTGCTTACTGGTTAGGGAAAAATGTGAAGGGCTAAACAATGGAAGGAAACCATTTCCCTTTCCCAATACTCTAACAAAAACAGCACGCGTAACACACAAACACATGCTGAATGTGGAAGGAATCACATACCATGCACTGTTTAATAAGAATACCAGGTATTTAGCATAACATAAGCAGCATAATATTGCTACAATGACATAATACTTTTCTGAATGCAAAAGGAGGTCTTACACTTTCAAACATGTCAAGCAGTTGTAATGTATCTGTGCTCTGGTGCTGCTTACTCCTTGTAGCATTTTAAGCCTGATGTGTTCACACTCTTTAGTGACCTGACACAAACACCAATCAGTGGTTAGTGTGGCACAACTCATGCAGTACCTGCTTACTCCCTACTGTACATTATTTCTGCTTCTGAAAAGTGAAGAGGGTAAATAAGTAAATACAAAATAAGCAGTAAAAATATAAATACGCAAACAGAAGATGAAAGCATGAAAATAAAACTTTTTCCGCTACAATTTTGTAGGCTGCAGAAGTATTTTTACTTTCATTTCTGCAGTTGCGGAATACAGCCTCCAGAGGGGAAAGTGTCCAATGTGCCCGGTTTTTAGAACTTGACTTTTTTTTTTTTAAATTAACTTCTGCACAATTCCTTCCTAACTAGAGAAGCAACTTTCATACAATTATATCATTTTAGAACTTCAGTAGTTTCTTTTTTACTTTGCTTAAGTTACTTATTCTTATAATCTTTTATATCTATTATCTTCTTATGATAATAAAGAGTATATGGCCTAAAGCAGCAGTCCTCAACGACTGGGCCGGGCACCAGTACCAGGCTGTGTATCACTTGGTACACTGTAGAAATAGCCAACATTCCAAACCAAATAGTTTTGTTTTCTGGTGTTGCTGGTTCTTTAACACCTGTAATTATTGGTACAAATAACCCAAGGGTGTATTTAATAAAGAAACCTTGTGTGACATTAGCCTTAGGATGGGGGGCCACAGCAACACATCACAGCATTATTTTACTATTTAAGGCAAGGAAACACTAGGATACATGCACAACTTTTATGCAGAACTATTATTAGTTTGAGGACATTTCTTTAAGTAAAAAAGTCGACACATCTGTTTCTTGTTTGAGCAATGGCAGACAAAGCATTGGGTTACCCGGCTTTTTATTTTATTTTTTTTACTATGATAATGATCACTATGATTTCACACAGCTAAGAACTGCTTGTGCACGGCTTGACAATTCACTAAAGGAGTTTTATTAAAGCAATTAATGCCTTTGTCTGAATTACCAAGCAGTGTGCCAACGGCTGTCAGCCATGTCAATGACTTGTTACATGGGCCAACCCAATGTCTAACCTGCCATTGTCGTTAATATTCAACACTTGCATTCAGTCAAGCTGTAAAATGTAAATAGGGCTGCCAGCCATCTGTTTGCACACACGCTGGCCCAACCTGTCCTTTTAATTTCCATGGTTCAAACAGGCTGCAAACATGAAGCCAAGGATAAAACTGGTGTACAAATCCAGCTCCATGGTGCACAAAAGCTTTACAGTGCTTATAAAATAAACACAATGAACACACACACACCTCATTTGCTTTTTTTTCCTCTTTATTCTTTACAGCCATAAATTAAAGTGAAAAGGCACATTTTAGAAGCCAGAACTCCCAGATGCCTGTGAAGCCCCTACTGTGGAAGGTCTGATCAGTAACAGGATATGGACAGGCTAACAGACTAGTCCTAAGTATATATACAGTCACTGATGTCACTTGTGTACCCAACACCACCTGGTCGCATAGTAACACTTTCTTGCTAATCTTTATGGAAAACACTGCAGGACCAAACCCTGATGAGTAAAGGCAATAAAAGCTACAGACCATGGAAATGCAGCATAAATACATTCAGCAATTAATAAAAGAAAAATCATTTGCCTGAAAATCAAGACGGTTTCTAGGAAGTCTGGCATCCAGAGCATGACTTCAATGTTTACCCTGCTAAATTTGCTTTATTGCAGACTACAGATCACACATAACAGTCCATCATAAAATGCAATCACTCAGTTTCCCCGAAAATAAGACATCCCCTGAAAATAAGACCTGGTATAATTGTTTCCAATCTTAGAAATATATGGCCTCCCTTGAAAATAAGGCCTAGCTGCAGTAAAGCATGAGAAATATACTGTACTGGTACCGTGTTTTCTGAAAATAAGGCCTAGCTGCAGTAAAGTATGAGAAATATACCGTACTAGTACCGTGTTTCCTGAAAATAAGGCCTAGCTGCAGTAAAGCATGAGAAATATACTGTACTGGTACCGTGTTTCCTGAAAATAAGGCCTAACTGCAGTAAAGCATGAGAAATATACTGTACTAGTACCGTGTTTCCTGAAAATAAGGCCTAACTGCAGTAAAGTATGAGAAATATAC
>WMED01006166.1:0-18735 GCA_019650415.1 Pipa parva | reverse complement strand
TTCACGATTTTGGAGTGCCGGAACTATCAATATCTTCTCTTGCCTGGGTCCAACACTGCCTTGTTCATCATCATGACAGTCCAAGGTATTCTTTGCATTCTTCTCCAGCACCATAATTCAAAAGCATCGACTTTTCTCCTCTCAGCTTTCCTAAGAGTCCAGCTTTCACAATCGTACATCATTATAGGGAAGACAATTGCGTTGACCATTCTGCCTTTTGTTTCAATGTGAATATTCATGTTCTTCCAGATCTTTTCCATTCCCTGCATTGCAATCCTGCCAAGCATGATTTGCCTCTTGATCTCAGGTGTCAATTCCCTACTGCAGTTGATTTTAGCTCCAAGGAAAATTAAATCTTGAACAGGTTTGATTACCTCGTTGTTGATTTGCACATTCACTGTACCATTGCCTTGCAGTGGTGATAGCTTTTATTTTTTTGATGTTCAGGTACAGTCCCATTCGCTCGCTTTCCTTTTGCACTTGATGGATGAGATAGTCGAGGTCTTTTTTTCTCTCCGTGAGCAGGGTTGTATCATCCATGTATCAAAGGTTGTTGATGTTTCTGCTGCCAATTTTGACTCCAATTTCAGATTCATCCAAATTGCATCACCTCATGATCATTTTTGCATATAGGTTGAACAGAGTTGGTGATAGGATGCCGCCTTGTCGAACTCCTTTTCCAATTTCAAGATGTACTATTATAAGTTAAATATTTTAGTTTTATCAAAACCCAGGAAATACACAAAATAGCAAAAATCAAAAATGAGAGAATTCCTGTAAACTAGCCATTGAATTGAAAGTAAAAACAGAACTAATTTAATCAAGACAAAAGTCATACTGATTGGCTTTAAAACAGAGAAAAGAAAGATTTTAGAAACGTTTTGGCCCTCATTGACTAAAGCCTGAATAGTCACTTACAGCTCTGAATTTGTGACTTCTCTCCAATTCTCCATGTTCTCTTATTAAGCAAACTTTGCAAAGTGGCAAATACATGACCAATTTGGGCAATCTTACAGAGCTCTTCACAGCCTATTGCATGCGTGTGCGGTACTTCTACTATTTACTAAGCAGAGGAGTGGTGCAAAGGTGAACTACTCTGAATTCACCCATTTGACATTTGCTACTTCAGACTGGCAAATTCGGGATTGATGGTAGGGCTCCAGTGTTGTGTAAGGAGACTATCCATTCAAAAGTAACAATGGTGACTGCGACTAAGTGACTACATGACCTAGGAACAAGGTGACATAGAAATAGATGGAATATTCACAGAATACAGTTAGTGGGATGTGATGAGACCGATGTCACTGCCCATCACTTGTCAAATTCACCTTACTCAGCATGACTTCTCATCATAATTCTTACTGACTAACTATGCCACACTATGCATCTGACAGCATTCACCACTGTCTCCCTGTTCAACAAGTGTATTCTCTACTTAGTCAATGCAGAGAAGCAAATTTGCATCTATTTTGGTGATGCGACTCGAATTGTAGCAAGGTGAATGCGACAGGTCAATTTACCCTTTAGTCAATGAGACCACTAAATATCTATTACTGACATTTCAACTATGAAAAAAAAAAAGAGTTTGGAGCTTAACATTTGTGTTAACATCAGATACATGGACGAACACTAAAATAAACCTGAATGTGCAAGCAGGGTTTTATTCCTTATAAACAAAAATATGTGACTTTCACAGCCTGTTGCAATTATGCACTGTAAAAATATGACTGTGAAAATTGCACAGGAAGTCCTTATTCAACACTTTGCCTTTGCTCTTTCTATGTCTTTGAGTAAATCTGACGTTATAAGCACAACTGACTCTCAGAGGACCGCTTAAATAATTTAAAGATGCTGATCCTTATATTCTACCATGAAAAGATGCTGACGTTATTCTAAATTAGTTTTTTTTTTTAAACTTAAAACATATTAAAGTGCCTTTCGCTACCTGTGCTTTTTCAGAAAAGGGTTTTTCCTTTGAGCTATTCATGAGTAAAGTAATATTCATCTTGTTTTATTCATTACACTGGGCCACAACAAGTTCTAGATTTGTGAACCTGATTAGCTTAATATGACACATACACATGTATTATGAATATAACCTCTTTGCTAATGCAAACTGGGGTTGTGGTATATTCCCACCCAGTTGATATTTAATGATTTAAGGTTACACCATGAAAATTAAGAATTTATTCTCACTTTTCATAATTCTTCTTTCCCGGTTCTCCAAAATGGCAGCATGCATTATGGGTATTAATTTTCCCACTAATCTAGACAGGCCTAAGGATTTAGTTCCCACTCAATCTATTTAAAGGGGATATAAAGTCAAAAATAATTTTTTTGATCTTTCAGTATTTAAGCCAAAAACAACATTTTCTAATTGTTAATTCTTTGATTTTTACATTATCCAGCTATTACCTAAAGATTTGTTTTCCCCCTGCTATTAATTCCTTGAGTTGAAACCTTTACCGAGGCCACAGATATGTAACATTTTAAAATAAATACATTGCTGCAACCTGCTTTGTGGAGGAAAGCAAGCATTCTGGTTATAGTCATCTTCCCAGTTTAGGGTTAGGACGGTGCCAAAAAAAGCATTACAAAAGCTCTTAGTTAAAGGGCAGGTACTCTCAGCACTGCATTTCTTGAGAACCTGGAGGCATGGGTACATTGCTATGTGCATGATATTGTGGGCCAGGGTGTGTGACTTTGTTTGTTTAAACTGACTTCTATTTGCTGATTTCCCCGACTTTTAGCTTTTTTCCTCTCTAAGTTAGCTTTTTCCCTATTGGCGTTTTGTTTGTCACTCCTTGCTGGACCATGACTTGTTTATCTTCATGTACTCTCTTGATTTCCTGTTCTTCAGGTCCTACTGGGCGTGCTCTGCTCTCCTACCTTTACTGCTGCATTTCCAGTTAACAGAAAACACAAATAGCATTATTCTAGTGATCTCCCATTCCTGCTCTGTAAGAAATGTATTTCCTCTTTCATCCTTTCACTTCCCTAAGGCTACGTTCACACTAGCTGATTTTCATATTAATTTTTTTTAATTAAATTAGGCTCAATTGTCTTTGGTGAAAAAAACCACAGTATGTTGTATGGATTATGCCACAGGAAACAATGTATACTGTATTTAAAACTCAGCTGAAAATCAGCTAGTGTGAACCCAGTCTAAGGAGACTCGAGTGCTCTCGCCGGAAGGGGAATCCCTTTAATGCGCATGCTGATGTCCGCGTGCAGGATATCAGCATGCACATTTCAGTTTTTCCAAAGTGAGGCGAACACTACGCGCCTCACTTCAGAGCTTGGTGAATTCCCCCCTAATCCTCTGGGAGCTTTTATTCTAACCAGTTGGATCTCCATGCCATAAACTTGCAAATCCCTAGTTTATTATTCAGTTCATTCACTTGTCTAACAATTTATTATTCTTCCCAGAACATGTGGATTTGATTAGATCACACCTTGTTTGTATCTCTCAGTATATATTGATTGGAGGAAAGACTTTTTTTTAACATACATTAACAAAATCCACAGGAATGCCTGCCCACTCATTTATTTCCTTGTTCCCACAGTAAGACCATTGGGAAAAAAAATTCTCTCTGCTTTTAGGTCCACTATGTCATATTTTCCATGTCTGTATTATAATTGTAATGCTGAATTGTGCATTGTTACCTAATTTAGAGTCACTTTCTAAATAAAAATATACATATATAAATACATACATCTAGCTGTAAGTACCTTAATGCTTGTCAGTTTGACCTATTACCTTTGACTATGCTTGAAGACTGTCTGCCAACCATGACCACTGCCTGTACCAATGTTTTCCTGGACACTACCAGCACTAACTATAATCAGTTGAACAGATCTTGAAAACACCACCTATTTTGTCTTTGTATTTGTACAAACTCCGACTTTGTAATATGCTCCATTCTTTGTCTGCCCTTAGACAGTAGATACTGATTGCCAGCTCCCTTTAGCTCTTCTCTCAGCTATAATGCAACAGACAAAACCAATGGTTAAGGTACAGGTTGAGGTTTAGGGTGATACATGTGAAGGATTAAGTCCAGGTATTAGTTAGAAACAGCTCTTTTGCAGCAAGACTTTTTATAATATACAATGCCTCACTCATACA
Source organism: Pipa parva (assembly GCA_019650415.1). Classification (NCBI taxonomy): domain Eukaryota; kingdom Metazoa; phylum Chordata; class Amphibia; order Anura; family Pipidae; genus Pipa; species Pipa parva. The sequence continues at coordinate 14,609 of WMED01006166.1, read as the reverse complement.
AAGAACTTGGCTTTCTTCTTGGTTCACCCATAATGTAGCAAAGTCAACTGTGCATATGAATACAACAGAATATTGTCAGGGTGCTGAATTGTCTTGAATTGTCACATAGTACTTTCTGAGCATAGTTAACCAAATTGTCGTAGTGTCATACTGTAGTGAGTGTCAAGACTATTGGTATTGTAGTAAAGTAATGTCATCATTACATGTTCTCTTTTATGCATTAATTATTATAAAATAGGGCAATGTAACATTTTAAGTGCCATTTGTTTTAGGAGAATAATCACAGAAGTAGCAATACATTTCTGTTGCAATAGCAGATAATTCCTAGCTCAAGATGGAACTTTGTCACCACATTAACTATAGTATGTAAATCATATAAAACTGAACAATAAGACTAAGAACTTCCCGCACTCTTTTTTTTATAATACATGGGCACAAAAGCAATTAATGTGAGAATCCACCTCTAAATATAGATTGGAACCCATACCTTGATATTTGTCTATACTTGTTGCATTCATGTGTTTTATTTTTTTCAAGAAAAAAACAACTGAGTGATTATTACACATAATTCTTTGTTTGTTTTTTTTCATTAACTTTGCATATTTCTGATAGAAGCCCAAACTATAATATCCGTTAGGACTCTTCTATATCACTCCTAATTATTCTTTAGAATTGCCATATAAACTGTATATCTGCTGTCCACTAATTATTTGTAAAACAATCCAACATTCTAATCTGTAGTAAAGAAGAAATGCGGCAATTGCAAATATCTAGCTTGATTTATTGCATTGCTGTTTAAATAACATAACAATAAAAAAAAAATTACATTTTGTTACTGTTCCCTATGATGCATTAAAAACTAAAAAAAACAACACGTAAAACTCTGCAATTATATATATGGTATTATGAAGAAATATGCATTTTTCAGTCAATGTAAAATGGGTTTAAGTTTCTCAAGATGCTTTTCTAGAAATATATATAGATAATATACGTTTTTATATATTATATATATATTTTATTATATTTTTATCAGTTAGACTGTGTCAGTTTATTTATGGAAGTGTTTTCCCCAACATATCTCTCAGATATATATATATATATATATATATAACGCATACAAAATCACAAAAAACTAGATGACATTTAGATCAATGAACTCTTATCCAACTCTTATGATCACCAGTTGCTAATCAAACTATTTTACTTACATTGACAGCATTTCAGGGCTGCTCTGATAACTACGTACTGTATATGTATTTATTTATATAACGCTACTATATTACACGCAGCACTTTACAGAGATTAGTCATTCACTTCAGTCCCTTCCCCTTGGAGCTTACAATCTAGTTTTACTATTCATTCACACACACTGACAGACACAGATGTATGTTTTTGGATTATATATAATATACAAGTGTGGGGAGAACAAAAAAGCTCCACGCAAATGAAGTCCAGGATGGAATTGAACCCAGAATCTAATACTAACTATAGTATTTTAAAATGGGAAAGATTGGTCAGTATAAAAATAGTATTAAAACGTTCACTGTTTTGTGCAGTTTAAATATGCAGTGCTACTTATACCACACACAAATTACTAGTTGGATTGGAATTTATTCCCATGTAGTTTGTACTTTCTGGAGCAGATTGTGAGAATAAGTGGGAACTTCTCACTGGGAAAATTTTGAAACAAACTGAAAATGAATGTCTTTGTTGCAGGAGAGATTTTTGTGATAAACTCCACAATTGAGGTGGAGTTAGTAAAAACAGATCTAAGAATGTGCAGCAAAAAACTTCACCTTTGTAGCAAAGTTCATCATAACTAAACTCCAGCTCCTAGTCAGTGTATTTCAAATCTATATCCTCCTGGTGAAAAGTTCTCAATTATTTTTATGAATATGTATTCCATGTATGTATGTATGTATATATAATTTTATTTATAAAGCACCACAAAGATACGCAGCGCTGTACAGTTCAGAATAAAAATAAAATACAGACATGGGAAATTGCATTAAACAATACAGTATAAGATCACAAGGATACATCACTTTAAGTGCTATGTTGAGGTTGACACAAGAAGTTGAAAGTCCCTGCCCGGTAGAGCTTACAGTCTAAATGTGTTCCATAGAATACAATGGACAGAGCTGTGATTTGTTTACTTTACATACATCATAAGAAAGCAAGCATGAAAGAAGAAAAACAAACCCAAAATGATAGAATTCTTGACGTTAAATTCAAAGATAACATTTTACAGTACAAGTGCAATGTAGGATTAATTTCCATTCCATATGAAATGGGATTTTTTTATTTATCTCATGCTACTGGATCTTTAGTACATTTTAAAAATGTAGAAATACCTAATGCCTCTTTATAAGTGTTATTGTTTGTTACCAAGTCTTTTTCTGAATAATTTAACTGTGGTGCAGTTGTATACCTTTCCTATAATTCTTGTGAAATCAATTTGGAATAATAAACAGACCCAGAGGTGGCCTATGTCTTATAACCTCTAGCAAACAAACAGATGGTATTTTAACTTAACTAGCTCAATGGTATCAACTAAAGAGTGAATGATATAGAATGTGACTAGATCTCAGTAAAGGTCATTCTTTGCTTTATTTACATTTTCAAGTTAACTCTAATGAGAACTAACAGGATCTGTTAAGTGACCGAGAGGGAGGAGAAGGAGGGAGCAGACAGGAACAGGTATCACGGTGGACTTGGTGCTAGCAGTCCCTAAGGTGCGGAGTCTAAGGTATACCCAGTCTTCACCCTGAGCCTCCGCAAATAGCTATGGTCTTTGCTACAGTGCTATACCCAGGTCTCAGCCCCTAGGGTTGCTGTCCATGGATGATCAGGAAGAACACCAGAGGCTAAAAGAATGGTCAGATAACAGACAAAGGTCAAGGCAGGCAGCAAGAAGGAGTAGTCATGAAACGAAGCAGAGGTTTGAGGCAGGCAATTGAGAAAGGGAAACAGGCAAAGGTCAAACACAGGAAAACAGGAATAGGAATCAGAAGCACACCCAGGATAAACTAAGGAGTCCTATAATCAAGTGCTAGCATTTGCGGCTGATCACCTTAAATAGACTCCTTGGCTGGAACATGTCCATGACGCAATGCCGCTATGGCATCTGCATGCATCACCTACATGAGATGACATCTGTGTAGATTTACATGCCAAAGGATTGCACCATTCACTAAGGGAAGATGGCAATGGATGCCAAGCCGCAGAGAAGGGGTGCAGGTGAGTATCAACCCTGACAAGAACCCAATAGAACTGGTGAACTGAAATTTGCTAAAGATAATTAGAGTATTCTGAACATCTCTACAAATTCTGTGATATAGTGCAGATGCTTTCAAAAGTGATCATGTGAAATTTCTAAACATGAAAAATGTAAAAATCCAATTAATGTTGATTAAATCAGAAACTCAATTTGTGTTTAAGTTGCAGGGAAGCACTGCAATATCTCACTCTTGGCTGAAGACACCCTACACTCTTGGGTCAGTCCAGAACATATGTTGCAATTGTCCTGTAAATCAGTTCTTGTGTTTTCATGCACAGGCACATATCATGGCATATCGTGGCTTTGTTTCTACTAGGGAGAAATAACTTTTTGGCAGCAACTCTTACAGCAAAACAATTGATTAGACTTCTAATAGATTTTATTGAGTTCTGGGATGATAGTAGTTTTGCAATTTTTCCAATTTCATAACAGTGTCTGACTGGTGTATTTCTTATCGTCTGCACTCTTTTTATCTGGCCCACCACTGGTATTCTGGATCTTAATATTGCCCATTCCTGAGTGTGTTTTGAGAACAGCTTGTAAAGCACTTTTGAAAACTCCACAAAAGTCTACTTGGCAGAGATATTGCTGATGCAGGAAGACCAACTTGCATCTTTCTCCTACTTAACCTAGTGTAAAATGTGACAATTTGATGGTTTACCTTCAGATCTGCCAAACCCTTCCTGTTTGGTTTAGTTGCCTTTCTTCACCAGTTTCTCTTTATTTCTGTTGGTTTATTTATACACTGAGCTACATGCCTAAAAAAATCAACTTGCAGTCTCTTCCTCAATATACTCAATTATTTAAAGATTTAAAAATCTCTATCACAGTTACTTTCATTTGGAAATAGAAGTTTGAAAATCTCTTCATTACTGATATATAAATACAGACTATATAGAGCAGCGGTTCTCAACCTGTGGGTCGCGACCCCCGCCGGGGTCGCGAGGCCGTCCCACGGGGGTCGAGAACCGCCTCCGACTCCCGGAAGTGCCGCAGGAACCCTTCTTATAAGGGTTCCTGCGGGTGACGTCAGCCGCAAACGTCACCACGTGACGCGCGACGTGATGACGTTTCAGCCGAACGTCACCACGTGACGCGCGTACGTGATGACGTTCGGCCGAAACGTCATCACGTCGCGGCGTGGTGACGTCAGGGCCGGGGTCGCCGGCCGAAAAGGTTGAGAACCGCTGATATAGAGGATAATGTAACCCTTTCTGTAATTTTATCAATAGACAACAGAGATTTCCATGACCATCTAAAAGTCCACAGGCCAAGTGCTTTTATAAAAGATATGGAAATCTGAGGTGCCTATTAATATCCTTATAAACTACAGAAGTGGGTACATTATCCTTTATAATCCACCTGGCAACTTTAGAAAACAAAATAAAATACTTTTTTACACCTTGAAATCTATTTTAGTATTTGATAAGCATTGTTGCTAAAATAGCTCATATAATTTATTTTTTAGATTAGCTCTTACTTGCGCCATTGCATCACTCAGAAGACTTTTGTTTAAGGCTGTAGTGTTCTACTATAGCTTGTTAAGAAAGACTACTATTCCCATGATGCCATATCACACACAAGAGTGTATTAGTGCAGAAGAACAAGTTGATTGTAATTTGTCCTTTTGTTTTACTTAAACTTCCATACTGCAGTAATAACATATTTTAGAAATTGTATAGGTTATAGTCACAATACAGAATCAGTTGTAGATCCTTTTTTCATTATATTATGGAAAATTGTTTATAGCCATGTTTTTAGTGTTTCAGAACACACAAGACCACAAATCCCTTGTGACATATTTACTCACTGGAATTGCAGTGGCAAGTAGGGAGTAGTGCTTTGGAGAAGATTAAGCATTAACATGTTTTAAATTTATGTTTTTAAACAGGAAAGGGGAGTGATGGTTGCTTTAAGTTATAATTGGAGAGTTCTGATGTCAGAACTAGCCATTATAAGGTTTTAATTTGCAGGAAGTTCCATGTACTTCCTATATGCATTGTGTATTATAATAAAATAAACCATTTAAGGAAAAATGAATATTTAAAAGATCCAGGGACTCATGTTTTGCACAGTGTTATAGACACTCAGCAAAGTCAAAGGTGGTCATTCAGAAAGACCTTCAAACCCCAAATCAATAAAGTGATATGCATTGATAGGACAATTCATGCCCATTTATAAAATTAATATTATTCATTTTAAGTGTTAAGAAACTGGATTTATGACTTTTAGGCATGCCCTATTCATATATTGTCATTGTTTTTTTCCTTAAACTTCCATTTTTATTCCATCCTTTTCTGTTTGATTCATACATTTCAATTTGCATTTGTGTCTTTTTTTATTTAAGAAAAAGATCACAAAAGTTCCTGAATGTATCCCATATGAATGAACCGGTGCCAACTTGCAAAGCGCACTTTGTAAACAATGTAATTTGTAGTAGCAGGAGTGCAATGTACAAAGCCTCAGCAGACAATTACATTTAAATGTATTGCTTATTTCTGCAGGACAACAAAAAGAGGTAGCAGGACATCGCTTGTGTACAAACAATTTACCAGTTCACTCTAGACCACCTGCATAGTATTGTATTCACTCGCGGCTGGTGAATTCAATGTAACATCAATGCAAGTTTTTGATAATCAATTGTACACAAAAAACTAACAATAATACAAACCTAGCATAGCTTTCCTTCTGAGTCCTACTGTTTCCTATCATTTGAACAACCTGAGGTTTTTAATAGCATCCGCTCTAACAAATAATGAATAAATAATCTATTTAACAAAGCAGGAAATTAAAGCAGGTGGCGCTCTAAATATGGCCCCGTTGTGTATTACACACAAATAAATATTATAAAACAAGCAAATAATGGTTAGTAGCTGGCCATAGAACTGTGACAAAATATAGAAAAAGAGTAAATAACAAATGATTGCTTCGAAAGAATGACAAGTTTTTTTTTCTTCTATACTATCTGCTGTAAGTAGGGTTAGGGCACATTCGCTAATACACTCTCTTGTGTTTTTACTCTTTATTAGGTCTATTAGGTTATTTTTACATTGTTTTAAGATAAGAGAAAATCAGCATAGCCCAAGTGAAAATGATACCTACCGCTAACTTTGTTGTTATATTTATATATTTTATTGCATAATTCATTTATTTCTCCATTTGTACCGTCCTAGAAAAAAGTGATCTTTTAAATGAATGTATTATTTGACTGCTATTTTAATTTGTTTCATCCATGACACCACCTCTATTGATCCTTTGCTACATGTAATTAACATGTGCATATATAATTCACCAATCAATTGTGCGTTTACTATTTCACCCAGATTCACTCAATGACTCTTTGTTGCTGATTCTTATCTCAAATTAAAGCCAAACACTTTCTTTTCCACCTCATTTTACTTTATACTTGTATACTAAACTGTAATATTTGTAAACACAATTACACAATTTAGCCATTATTTGTGCATTCACACGTTGGATAGCTATAATTAAGCCTGTGCTTGTCTTTTAGGTGCACTAAACCCTCAATAGGATCATTTAATCATAATAGATGTATATGGATATTGAAGTCAAATGTAAAAGGTACAAGCTCTTAGATATTTAGTTACATAACATAGTTGATGTTGATAATATAATTCTCTATTGTAATCTCTTTTAGAAAAAATTCCATTTTACACCAGTTTGTCTGCTCCCTTTGATCCTGCAGGGTCCATGGCATTGCATCTGATTTGATTCTGGATGCTGATGGCTAAAAGTACACTGAACATTCTAATCAGCACAAATAATGATAAACTCTGTTTTGAAAATGTTACAGTAATAATAAAGATAGACGCCAAGTTGTGATCTAACTGGATGATGTGGGAAATATTACATGCATTTATAGATTTTTATTTATTATTTGTATGAAAGCTTAGCTTTTCTTTTTTTCTAAACATTTCTTAACCAGTTACAAATCTCGGAACCTTTCACTCTGTTAGACTATTATGGGTAGTAAAAAGTGGCAGTAAATTGAAATGCTCACATTCCTTTTATATGACCCTGGGCAATATGTATTTCTGGGTCCTGGAGATTGTATTTGATTGAAGCCTGTATTTACAAGCTACTTGTCCACGGCAGGGAAAGTGGCTAGATTCCTAACTAAGGTGTCTGACCTTTACCCAGACCTAAGGCAAAAGTAATAGGAAATCAATTAGGTCTAAGTGCTAGTTTCATTATTCTAGACATGCTCGTTAAAGCAATCTTACACATAAAGTTTCAGTTCACTTTAAGATTTTTTTCTGTGTGGATGACAAATCAAAGTTCTTTACATATTTGAGACTAGCGGGGTGTCATTTTGCAAAGGTAAAGTAGTCATTAAATGTAGGCATTTATGCACTTAAAAGAACAGTCCAGCCTGATTAATAAAAAGTAATGTGTGTTGTAAATGCATAATACATTTTTTTTCTAATATACTTAGTCAGTCTTTTATGTGAGGAAAGGTATTAATTATTCCATCTGTGTAGCAGTACACAGCTCCTTCTGTGTTTACTTCCTAGTTGGATTCTTGTGTCACTGACACAACGGCGTCTCAGGAAGGTCAAAATTCATAGTTAATGAATTACGATAGGTAGTTACAATACTTACAGCTAATGGTGTATACTGTCAGTAGCAAGCAAGGATTTTGAGCATGAGAGAGAGACCAAATCCATATAAAAAGAAAGTCAATGTTTCAGCCCTTTCTTTAACAATTGCTTTTCTGGGTTAACTACACCTTTCACTATTAAAAAAAAAATGGTGGATGACAGCTTAAAGGTTCTGATTGGTTATTTAGCATTATCCAGCCTGTCAGTCAATTCCTTAACTCAACATTCCAAACCAAAAACCCATGAGACAAGAACCAATTATCCTAATATTAGGGAAAAATTCCTTCCCAACTCCAATATGGCAATCAGAATAATTCCCTGGATCAAGATCCCACCTTCAGTTATATAGTACCCATAACTTATAATGTTCTTACACTGAAGGAAAGCATCCAAACCAGTTTTGAACTCTTTAATGGAATTAACCATCACAACTCCTTCAGGCAGAGAGTTCCATAATCTCACTGTTCTTACAGTAAAAAATCCCCTTCTATGTAGATGCAGAATCTTTCTTTCCTCTAAACGTAGAGGATGCCCCCTTGTTATACTTACAGTTCTTGGTATAAATAGATTGTGGGAAAGATCTCTGTACTGACCTCTAATATATTTATACATAGTTATTAGGTCACCCCTTTATCTTCCTTTTTCTTGACTGAACAACCCCAGGTTATATAATCTTTCTTGGTACTGTATATTGCCCATTCATTTTATTACTTTAGTAGCCCACCATTCAACTTGCTCAAACTCAACCTCATTGTTCTTGTGCCCTGGTGCCCAAAACTGCACACAGTATTCCATGTGTGGTGTGACAAGGGTTTTTTAAAATGGTATAATTATGTTCTCATCATGTGCGTCTATACCTCTTTTGATGTACCCCATGATCCTATTTGCTTTGGCAGCTGCCATTTGGCACTGGTTGGTACAGTTCATTTTATTGTCAACTAAAATTCCTAAATTATTTTCCATGTCTGTTTTGCCCAGTGTTTTCCCATTTAGAAAATAATCTAGACATACATTTCCGCTTCCCATATGCTTAACCTTACAATTATCAGTGTTAAAACTCATTTGCTACTTTCTTGTCCAACCCTGCAATGTATCTAGATCCAAATGTAATAAAATACTGTCTTCCTTTGTAATAACTACTTTACACAGTTTAGTATCATCTGCAAAAATTGCGATTTGACTATTTAACCCCTGAGCAAGGTCATTTATAAATATTTTGAAGAGAAGAGGACCCAAAACTGACACCTTGTGTACCCTACTATTAACGTTAATGATGATGTTCATTCTGTAAAACCTTAGATACATGTATACCCACAATATAGTAGTAATTCTTTCTATATTTAAGGAGGCTAATATAAAGGAAACATTTTATATATTAAGGCATTTTTTGTATTGTATGTTACAAAAAAAGATTCTGCTCTGTATAATCAGCAGTCGGATATAGGCAACAGAATGGGGCGGATCAAGTGACCCCAGAGATTCACTTTAACAATCTCTTGTACTTTGTTGCTTGTTATTAAGGTCCATACAAGGAGAAAGGATTTGTACAGTACTATCTTGAATTTATATGGATTAATCTAGTTCCCCTAAATAGCAGACAGACAGGAAATGGGTTGATTGTCATATGGTTACTCCTGCAACCATTTTTACTATATTTCACTGTAGTGATTTTTGTTGAATATTGATTATTTAATTTTACCTTGTCTGTATCCATGTAACAATATTCTCAAATATTAATAGAAATAAAATAAAAATGAAATATGACATTCTATTCAGAATAATCTACATTTCCATATATGTTATTAAACATGTATAGAGTTACACATATATCATTACCACAAATTGATGTGGGACATCTAACATGTGGTGTAACAGTCTGTTATTACGCTGCATGGTCCACTGAATAATCAAAAAAGGTTTTTGTAATTAGACTTTTCAGAGAAAATGACTTTGAATATTATTCTGTTAGAGAGCTACCAGTGTGCACCAATCCAACTACCGCATAATGGTGTAAGATATATAAAAGAGCATCATTATATATTTAAAAACATTGCTGAGATAATGAGTGAGACTGAATACTAAACCACTGTAAAGATGTGAACCCGGGTAGACTAATTAAGTGGATAAACAGGTAAATCAAAGATGCATGCAGATATTGTAAACAGTTCTTTATACCAGTGCAGGTAACAGAAAATACTGTATGCAACTCACAAATCAAGGAAAATGCTGACAAAACATTATGGAGCTATTCCTAATTGTCAACAACATTTCCTTCTGGTGTTCACTTACATGACTAAAAAATATTGCAGATATTTATGAATTTGCACATGAAACAGATGATCAATCTCTTCCCCCATCAAACGGAGACTTGGTGAACTGACAGTGCACTGCTGAATTTGTTGGTATGTTTGCAGAACCTTTTCTGGACAATCTTATCCTTGTGAATTGAAGCATTTTCCCGAAATTCATTCATATATAAATGTGCTGCTGGCTTGAAGTGATGCACCTGTGCAGCAATGATTGATAGCTATCCTGATGCATGCAAATGTAAATCCACTTTCATCACAGGACCTAATGCTTCCATAAATAATCACCACACAGTTTTACACCACAAGTCTATAATGCTGACACAATCAATGATAGATGAACTCATGTGGGTTTTCTTTAAACTCAAGCTATACCTTCAGTGTGAAATGGCAATACTAGGTATTGCTTCCTCATTCTATGATAAATATTGTCTTTGTTCCTAAGCCAATAGAAAACTACATTTCTTGTGGAAATCTGGTATTGGTTGGCATATACGCCAAGGTCCTGTGAGGAGCTACTCAGATGGCAGTCTTCCTCCTGGGTATAATAAGCAGACAATCAGCAGCTGCCTGCAGTTATATCAGCACTGCCCCTTTAATGTCGAAGAAGAAGTTATTCTTTGTATTGTTGTCTTTAAACAGATCCATGTGTAAATGACATCATGTGTTACAATACTCCTACTCATGACAAATTTACTAATATACAATACTGATACTCAGGGCTGCCAACAGGGGGGTACAGGGGGTCACTAGTGTGGGGTGGGGGCTCATCAGATTACATGGGGGACCAGGTATCCAATTTACCTATGTAATACAGGAAAAATTAGTTCCAGTGCACAGATCTTCTCTCATGCCCATCCCATTCAGTTATTGGCTCTACACTGTGTAGCTTCCTTCCTTCCCCTATGCTCAGCCAGAAGTTCTATTGCAGTGAGAGTGAACTTTTTTCGGCACTGAGTGCCAAAAAGTGACGTCACTCTCCAGCACCTTCCCCCAAAGTACAGACTCTGATGAGTGATGTTATCGTGCCTGCGTTGGGGAAGAGCTCTGCTGGGGATATCCTATAGGTGAGTGAGCGCTCCTTCAGTGTAAGCCACGGATCTGAGCTGAAAACTCTCATGGGCACAACAGGAGGAACTGATGCAAAGTATAGGACACTATGAAATTCAGCACTACACTATACAGGCAGTATGGAAAAGGAACTGCAGCACAGTGTGGGGCACAATAGGGGAACTGCTTCACTGTATAGAGCACTATGTGGAAGCAACTGCTGCAATGTATGGCGCACAATGGGAGGAGAAATTTCTGCACTGTGTCGGGCACTATGATGAGGAACCATTGTACTGTGTGAGTTACAATGGAGGCAAACTGCTGCAATGCACGATATGGAGCACCATAAGGGAGGAACTGCTCTACTGTATGGGGCACAATGAGAGGAGAAATTGCTACACTGTGTGGGGCACTATAGGGGAGGAACTGCTGAATTGTATGGGAAACAATAGAGGTATAATTCCACTGTTTGGGGAATTGGGAGAACTGCTAGAATTTTAGTTTATTTTCATTCAGCAACATTGAACCATATCCTGACACTGGTGTGAAGACTGGTATGGGCATTTGTGTGTGGGAGGGAAGTAAATCGGATATGGGGTATGTGTGTGAATTGGAGGGAGAAAAATTATTTGGTACATTTATGTGTGTTTTATTGGTGGGCTCATGCCTCAGTCCAACACTGACTTTGTAGCTCTATTGATAAATCAATGATAATTACAGCAAGTTACTGAAGTAGGAACAGGCCTGGGGACAGAGGACAAAGTGGATAAAGTTGGACAATGCAGATGCTCCACAGAGCTTAATGGGATTTGTAGCCTGGGTATGTTTTTTATAGTATTAGAGGATGAAATAAAAAACTGAAATTGTGAATTTAAATTGATATAATATTTTTTTAAATTTATTATTATTGCTTTATAGATAAAAATTTTTTTTTTTGTGGCCTGTGACTAAATGGATTTTTAAAAATATGAACTAAATGAGATTTGTTCAGCAACCTTAGTTTCTTACCTTCCATTTAATCCACTGGCCACATTTTCTATCACAGAATTACTCCTTTCATATTTTCTTCCCAACAGTAACAAACAGTACATGGATGTCATGATAAACAGATTGAAAGGGAATAAAATACCTACTGGTTAACCAGCAGGCAACTAGAAAAACGACTAAAATAAATAGGTAAATAATAAGGTAATAAAAATTTTCCAGATAAAACTAAATCACATGCAGGGGAAGAAAAAAGCAAGGGAGAAAGGTTCTTCAGACAATTTTCTGACAGCAGGATTTACATTATTCACATTTAACAAGGGAGTGACAGTGTACTACTGTCTGTCTCACAATGCTTTGATGGATGGGCCTGCAGATTCTGGGAAAACCTCCTTCTCTTAAAGAGAAAAGGGAAGCAAAAAGCAAAAAAAGTTCTGGCTAGATAATAAGAGTACAATTATTGTGTGAAGTGGGTTAAAAAATTAGAGGAATGACATGCCCCAAACACGGCACAATCGGAAAATTGTTAACCACATCCACTGCTTTAACTGACCACACCGACTGTTTCATTTAGCAGTCATCGCTGTTTAAAAGCTAGTTTTTATGCCCAATTGCAATTAAAAACTGTTTGTTGCTACCACTGTGTCATTAGAATCTGCCAGCTGATTACCATCATTCCTAGATTGTTCCACCGATTTGCCTGAATTCAATTTACACGTAGATTTGTTATAACTACTCCCATGGTGCATAACAGTCACAGTAGTAAACAAGGACACTCAGAATGCAGTAGGTTGCAAAATGCAGAAACCCTTTTTAAATCCTCCCATTTGCACAACATATTAAAGGTTATTCCTAGGATATTACCATAGACAGATAGTGACTAACCTTAAACACCAACCTGTAGTGCCTCCTAGTGGTTGCCAGTGAGATTCATATACCCTCAGTGATCATGCTATAGTGCATACAAAAATGTAATACTAAAGACCTTAAAAAATCCATAAACAATTAGAGTGCTAAGACATCACAGAGTACAAATAAAAAGTCCATACTGAAAGAAATTTCTAGGAAAATAATCCCTAATTAGTCAAAAATATGAACTCTTTCTAAATACTGCACTACAGTGAAACAAAGCACTATGTATAACCCTTTTGTTACATTCTGGTTTTATAATAAAACTTTTTCATTCTGTTTAAAACATAAAAATATTAGGGTATGTCAGAGCAGCTTGGTACCAGGGAAGGGCCAAGAGGTAGGCAGCCACCTAGGACGCTGCTATCTTGGTGCTCACCCACCTCCTTTTCCCTGGCCCTACCTACCTCCTCCATAGCCCGAGTCTCTGCTATTGTGCTTATAGAGTTCCTCCCCCCAGGAATGCTTTACCTTCCTGTGATTGGAAGGAAGTTGAAGCGGTGCTGGGGAGAGGAACACTGTAGTGCTTCCCTGTAGAGCAGACAGAGCTGAACCACTGAAGAGGTAGGTAGGGACAGGGAAAATGAGGGTGGTAAGCACAAAGATAGTGCCCCCCTCCTTCAGAGGGTAGGGTAGGAAAGAGGGGGGAGCACAGTGTGGGGGGGGGGTGTGGGGGAAGCACAGTGTGAGGAGGGGGTTGTGGGGAAGCAAAATGTGAGAGGGGGGTTGTGGGGACAGCACAGTGTGGGAAGGGGGTATGGGGGCAGCACAGATTGGGAGTGAGATTAGGCATTTTTATTACTTCACCTAGGGAGCAAAAAACCTTGGACCGGCCCTGTTTGTACCTAATTGTTGTAAAAAAAAATTAATTGTCATTTTTGGAAAGAAATAAGTCAAGCAAGGTGCAAAGAAGGATTTAACATTGATACTGAATGCTTCTTTAACCAAGTGATATGTAACATAACTAGTGCTTTCTCTTGGAATGCATGTCTACTGGCTGTTTACATCAATCATGCACAAGTAAACCTTCTCTGATGCATATTTAATAATATTAACTTTATTTAAAAAGTCAGTGGTGTCCTTGAGGCAGGGAAGCCACAATGTGTGCAGTATGGTCTAATTATTAACAATAAACTCCCCTCCACCACCAACATGTAACCCCATGACTTGTAGCAGCTAACCACAAAGTTTTGTATTTTTTGTTTTTATTCTTCAAATGTGTCTTCTTATATTACTTTTTTTTATTGGGCTGTGCAATACAAGTGACCCTTTCTCAATAACACACCAGCAATAACAAACTGTACATGTAGACTAGTTAGTTATGAGTCACCCAAAATGGCTTGTCATTTTTTTACTTTAAAATTTGTGAAATTTAAAAATATGTGGTAACTCCAGGGTGAAATGTATTAACCCTTTAACTACCAGCCGATTTTTTTTTTGTTCACCACTTATTCCCAA
>WMED01006165.1:0-18740 GCA_019650415.1 Pipa parva | reverse complement strand
TTTTAGTAAAGTAAAAGTTAGCTAGGGACCTACAAATGTTTGGAACCAGGCCAATATGGGGATCCACTGGTGGGTTAGTCCGACCCTGTTTTGATTTCACAATCCATGACCTTTTTAGCATGTATGTTACTACTCCAAAAATATGATTTAAGTTTACAATAGCAGCAGTTGCTGAGACATGCCTGGACCCAACTCCAGACAGATACACGTTACCCTCACTCTACGCACATTCATGAATCTCCTAGCCCAAGCTCTGAGCACAGCTGCTAAAAACAGCTGCTTATAAATAAATGTATTCTTTCTGGGCTCCCTGTCCTACTCCTACTGTTTCATTCCAACATTAAGGGAAATAATTATTAACAATCTGTGACAGCCAAACTGCTGGCTTTTGCTTGTCTGATTTCCTATGAATGATAAAGATATTCGATCCAAATTTGTTTTCATTTTCTGTGCAACTGCTTGAGCCAAAACTCCAGTACATTCATGTGATCTACATTTTAACTATATTGCACATGATATTTGACTCATGTTTTGGGACAGATTACCATATGATGCAGGATTTTTCACTAGGTTTGCCACCTACCCAGTACCTTGACTTAAACAGGGCTTTTTGAGCCAAAAAAAATATAATGTGTGATGTTAAAACAGTAATAGTGTGGGACCCAGAGATAGGAAGAAATGAAATCTGGGACCATGTCTTCAGAATGCTGGAAAGTCCAGCAACTCCGGATGTTCACCAGCATCCTTTTGGGGCCCCAGACTTTCTGATGCAACAGCTGCAAGGACAACAGTGATCCACAGGAAGGGGCAAGTGAACAGGACAGACAGATAAAGAATGCAGGCTGGACAGAAAAGACAGACTAGCAAGGGACAGGCTGAAAACAGTGCCTGAAGAAGGGAACAAGATGAAGAAAACAAACTGGTTATGAATAGAGTAGCAACAAAATAAACCATGAACCAAGTAGGGAAATGTAGAGAGTGAAACAAACAACACTTAGAGAAACTAAGCAGACAGAATTGGGCAAACAAGACGCAAACCAAGAAAGGGATTCTGACTAATAGGTAACAACAGAAACACAAACAAAGGAGAACAGGAACCATGGCGACAATCCAAAACAGGGTCAGAGATTGAATCCAGGTCAGGGCAGGCAGCAAGATGCAAGGTCAGAAACAGTCAAAGAATGGCACACAGGAATACACAACAAGATAACACTTCAAACAAACTATTTTCCATCATCAAAAATTCCTTTTCCCTGAAATCTTGTCTTAATATATAAAGCCCAATACTACTCAACTCAACAAAATTGTACCAACCCAAATCCATGCATGCCCAAAATGTCAATATACACAAGCTGACTTCACTCACTGCTGGTGGAGCTGTGCCAAAATCAGAAAACTATGGAGCAAAGTGGAAAACTACTTAAACTCCACATACAAAACTAAAATCCTTATTACCTTCCCTCAGGCCTTGCTTGGTCTGCCCACGCCTGAGGAGAGTTCAAATACAAAGCTTCCACCAATTGTACAGATAACTTTATTAGCAACTAGGCACCTAATTGCTACAACTTGACTAAACCCAAATGCACCAACCATAAGTCAACTTAAATTCAAACTATGGGACATACACATATTAGCCAGACTTGACGCAATCACTGATAAAGAAATACGCATAAAAAAGCTTCTAAAAATATGGACCCCCTACATCAAAACACTGCCTATACAACAACAAACATACATCTCACCCAATTCAAACACACAACAGAACTCTAAATCGAACAACTCATGGGTGAATGGAACCACCTTAACATGGGATGATAGACACTGGCCAACAACTAAGGTTTGCTCTTTGTGCTGCACCATATCTATAATGGGGAGATGCTCAACCTCCGCAGGAGGACACGAAGGGTCCAAAGATTGAACCAAATGAAACGGATGTTTTACAGCTCCTGTTAAAAGTTAAAAAAAAGATTACTTTTTTTTTTTAAACAAATTAGTTTCCTAGATTTTTCTTCTTCTCTTTCTTGAGGGGTCAACACTGATTGTTTGTCTCAAACAATCTATGGTTGCAGCTATTTCTTCACCAAGGACATCTGGATCTAAAGAATTGTGGATTAGTGCAACACTGGCCACAGAAACCTCATCTCCTTGAATTGCATGATCATCACTGAAGCTTTCATTTGCTAAAGTTTGGAATGGTTCCCCATCAGGAGTTCCATGTCGTATGAAAGGAATATGAGTAGACGCAACTACTGATAGATTTGCTGAGTTATTCAATGTTGGAGCCAATAGCGTAGCTATCCTTACATTATATTCTTTATCTCTTTGCTGGATGGCTGCCAATACTGCTGCATATGATGTTTTTTGGGCTGCATGAGTGACTATACCAGCAATAGGGGTGTAAGGACACACAGTCCGAAAATGACAGAAAGAGCCCTTGACAGATGTCAGAAAACTTGGCACGACTGAGAGAAGTCCTGAAGTGGCTGGAATGGAGTAACTCAATAAATCAGGAGCAGAGAATTGGAGTTTAAATTGTCCTTAATTAAAGGGGTGGTATGAAGAAAAAGACTGTCGGGATACTGCAGCTTTAAATCTCTGGACACAGGAAACAATGGTGATGAACTTGGCAATCTGGAAAGCAGTAACATAGAATGACTTGGCAACAGAAATCACAGATGAAATGGTTGACCAAAGAGAAAAGTCTGTTGGGGTGCGGCGGCATTAAATCTGTGGGCTCAGAGTACAGTGGTGCTGAACTTGTAGCAGCATAGAATGGCTGGACTGAGAGAGCACAATGGCTGGGCTGGCTGAGCAGAGGCAAACCGGAAGACAGGAAGCAGAGATGCTGGTCTGGATGACAGCAGCAGTCAGAACCTGAATGCAGGATTTGAATAGTGCGGGTCTACAGTACCGCTGTGCAGGCTGGGATGCCAGTCTCTAAACGTAGCGCTGGAAGTTTGTTATTGATGCCTCAGTGGCAGTAACTGAAGGAAGCTGCTTGTCTAGGGAACTCTGCAGGAAATGCTCCAGACTGGAAACACAAGTCAACCGAAGGTGACTGGCGATTCAGGAAGAAGCAGCACAGGCAAGGCACAGCGGCAAGTGCATAAAGGAAACTCGAGGAACAAGGTAAGTGAAACAGGGAAACAAGAGCACAGTATAGTGGAATACTATGAAACTACAATAAATGAACAAAGGGGAGGGTGTAGAGCAGGTTTAAGTAGCCTCTGGGCTAGTGGGAAAGTCCGGCAAAACTCCAAAATCAGACAGGATCCTGACAAGTGGATAGTCCTGCATAACTAGCTCCAGGTCTCCCAAACAGCCCATCCACTATGTTAGTCTTTAAGTGCTCTTTGAATAAATATTCTCCAGTTCCACAGATGTTACGAGTCTTATGCTTGGGAGAGGACCATATGGTATGGTCCCAAACTACACAGTTCCTACATTGTAATAGAGGTTCTTTATTACAAGATGCAAGGGAATACAAATCTACCACAACACTAGCAAAACACATGCATTCAAGGATACAATAGATAACCTCTAGTTTTCTAAAGTACAATAATTGATGGGAGATGCATCAGGCCACAAATTTTACTCCTATCTCTTGTAAAGTGAACAAAATTTACTCTTTCCACCCCTAACTTCAGGAATTCAGGATATTGCAGGAAAAGATGACCAGTGAACATTGTACATGTAGGCAGTGGAGAACAGGTAGATCTATGACACTGTGCAGGTAGCCTAGGTCCACCAAAATTTCAGGTCAGATGGTGTGGTGCCCTGTCAACTTGCCACACAGATGCATTAGCCTTTGTCCTTTGGGACTTACTTATAATCCAGAATCTGTGTTTAGTTTCCATGTGATCTGAAAGAGATAGCCCTGTCTGGTCCTAGAACTTGACTGCAAAGTAAATGTAAATCTTTAAATAAATCTATAGTCTTTAGTGATGATACAGAAGTTCTGGGAGGTTAATTGTACATTATGAATAAAGGCATGTGGAGTATGCGCATTTGAATTGATTTACTACCAGGTTGTTCATCTCAGTTCTAGGGTATTTATCATATGAACTGACAAGGGCACAATGACATAACTTTATTTTTATTTTATTTTACAGAGCTTTGCTATTAGAATTAAATGATGTGTTCACATGTGCTATAGAGTAAACTGGTTTGTTAAAATGTTACACACGTCAAGTATGTCAATTTACCATATTTTTCACTCCATAAGACGCACTTTTTTCCCCAAAAAATTTGGGGGAAATGCCCATGTATCTTATGGAGTGAATGTTCCTTTTCTTCAGCTGCTGTGGGGTGTATCATAACAACTGGAGGATCAGGTTGACAATACATTTACATAGGAGTATCAAGTTGGGGGCAGAGTTAAGTTTGATTAACTTAGACATGAGCACATCACCATAAATGCATATTGCTCTCCAAATGTTTGCAGACTACATAGTGTGGGAATGTATGAAAGTGAGAATTGAACTGAGAATGGAGGCAACTGAACATCAGCAGATCGTTGTTTTTTTTTTTTATTTGCGCATGTTCATTTGGTTAATTTCGGCAAAATTTGGGAGGGGGGACAGGTACTATTTGAGGACAGATGTCACTCACATAATGAAGAAGTAACCTGGTGCATTGATGCATTCCTCTGATGGTCTTGGTCTGTGGATTGTCAGATGAATACTGATCTAGCAGCAGTACACTCAGAGGCTCATTGACTAAAGTATGAATTCCCTTGTGGAATTTACTTTGCTACAATTTGAGTCACATTGCCAAAATAGTCACACATTCACTTCTCAGTATTGACTAAGTGGAGAATACGCTTGTCAAACAAGTGGACAGTGGCAATCGCTGTCACATGCATAGTGTGGCGTAGTCAATCGGATATAAGTAGGATGAGAAATCATGCAGACTGAGGCGAATTCAACATGTGAAGGGCAGTGACGTCAGTCTCACCATATCCCACTAACTGTATTCTGTGAATGTTCTATATCAGGCATGTCAAATTCAGGGTACCCCAAGGGCCACATGAGTAACAAGAGGTTGTTGCGAGGGCCGCACACAGCAGCTAATGTCACACATGTATTTTAACAGCACTCATGAAAACAAGATATGAAGTAGTAATATGAACAGCAACATATATTTGCAGTGCGCAACAGCAACTAATATATTTAACAAAAATACAGCAATTAAAAACTAAACATTTATTTGCTATCATTTTTTTCAATCATTTTTAATGTTTTGTCCTGAGACTTGACACCTCTTTGTGCTAACAATTGTTGGTATATCAGGCTGAAATGACAACGCAGCGCTTATTCATGGAATAAGAAGATGGACAAAACTCACGCTTTAATAGTCCACGATCACCACTTCCGGCTCATCATTCATTGGTCCATATCCTGCATATGACCTGCTTACATGATCAGCAGCCGACCAAAGTACACACGTCATACAGCCACAACTCTAGAGCCACCAACTAGCTCCGTGTCAATCTATATAAACCCAGGCTGCACGCGGACTGTTTATACTACATGCACTTCATGTAAATAAGTGTTTAGAGACAAAGTTTGAGACTTTTGTGAGGGCCGCAGATATGCCTGTAAAGGGCCACATGTTTGACATGCCTGTTCTATATATTTCTATGTTACCTTGTCCCTGGGTCATGTTGTCACATAGTTACAGATGCCGTTGTCACTTTTGAATGGTAGCCTTATGCAACACAGGAGTCCTGCCATCAACCCCCCAATTCCCCAGTCTGAAATGGTGAAGAATGGGCAGTGCGGTGGCTCAGTGTTAATCACTGCTGCCTTGCAGCACTGAGGTCCTAGGTTCAATTCCACCCTAGACTTCATCTGCATGGAGTTTGTATGTTCTCCCCGCACTTGCGTGGGTTTCCTCCGGGCACTCCGGTTTCCTCCCACAATCCAAAAACATACATCTGTGTGTGTGACAAATTAGGGAGACTAGATTGTAAGCTCCAAGGGGCAGGGACTGAAGTGAATGATGAACCTCTGTAAAGCGCTGCGTAAAATAGTAGCGCTATATAAGAAAGAATAAATAATAATAATAATAATAATAAAAGACAAACAGGTGAATTTGGAGCAGTTCACCTAGTCACATTAGCACCTTCACACCACTCCTCCACTTAGTCAACATTATACGTACCTGTGCGCGTGCATGCAAAATGATAATGAAGAGCTTCATAAATTCACAACTACTGTAATTGCCCAAATTCACCACATCGCAGAGTTTATTCAGTAAGTGAACATGAGGAATTGGAGAATAGATATGAATTCATAGCTCGATGCCACTATTCAGACTTTAGTCAATGAGGCTGTTAGTGGACTGCTGCTAGATCGGTCAGGTAAGTATACTATTTCACTATAGTTCTCCTTTAAGCATTTGTCATGGTTTGTTGAAGTTAAAGGCAGCTGTATTTTAATAACAGCTGCAGTGCTATAGTTTATTTTAACCCAGCAGGAAAACACTAAACCAGATTATGCTGATTGCCATTGCATTCTTTGTTCAGTCTATAGACAGTTAATAATTTCATTTTCAGTATAATGCTGAATCAAATGTAATTTACATTTCTGGGCTATGCCAAGAGAACAGAACATTCTAGTTCTTAACCATTTGAAGCCAATTTCAAAAACCAGTGAAATGTTTGGATGTTTACCCCCCCAAACAATAGATATTTTTAGTAAAGGAACGTTTTTAGAGACAGGAACTGATAATATTTATATATCAGTTACACAATCATTTCCCAGTTCCTTGTGAATTATCCATTGAAAACCTCTTATGCAGTGTTTGTAGCTTATTCAATAATACCAGCTTTATTATTGCTGATGTGGCTTCAGACTAGAGGAACCTGCAAGGGCAACTAATACAATCTAAAAAATATCAATCTAGCTTGAAGCTGCATTACACAGGTAAACCAAATTACCAGCCCCAATAAGAAATGTGATATAGGTGAAATATGAGATATACAGATCTTTTTTTTTTCCTATTTCCCTAGAAATAACCATTAGGAAGTCCTAGTCATTTGAATAACAGTATTGTGCTTTCCAGGACAGTCCATTCCTATCAGATAATTGAACAGAATGCTCAGATACCACCAGACCTTTGTCTTACAAACACTATCTTTACACAGATCCTCTTTCCAGGTTAAGTGAATTAAGTAGGTTATTCTTTCTTTACAAAGGGGGTAGTGTATACTCTGATTCATAAAAAAAGACCCCAATTTGTATTAAAAATCTATATTAAATATAACCTATATAAATATATATATTATGTAACCATTGGGAAAACAAAACCAAAAAGTAGCTTTCCTGTTTTCAGTAAAGATAAAAACTGACAGAAAACAATATATCTCATAAAATTCAGGAATTTAACTTTAAAGGTAACATGTTTACAATTGCTGTATTTGCATAACTGCCAGTCCAATCCAAATGGTCATTTTTAATTTTTTTTTGGTGTTTAAGGAAAAAACAAACATATTGTCTGCCATCATTATCACTGATTCAGCTGCAACAAAGTAAATCATTTGTGTACATTTGTGCTTGAATGATCCTTTAGAATAATTATTTGTTCTTATCATTTTATTGATTCTAAATTTATTGATTCTGGTTGTCATATACCTTGATTTTTCCAAAGCATTTGATACTGTGCCACATAAAAGGCTGGTACATAAAATGAGGATGCTTGGACTGGGGGAAAATGTGTGTAAGTGGGTTAGTAACTGGCTCAGTGGTAGGAAACAGAGGGTGGTTATTAATGGTACATACTCACACTGGGTTACTGTTAATAGTGGGGTTCCCCAGGGGTCAGTTTTGGGTCCTCTTCTCTTCAACATATACAGTATATAAATGACCTTGCCGAGGGATTACACAGTCAAATCTCAATTTTTGCAGATGATACTAAACTTTGTAAAGTAGTTAATACAAAGGAGGAGAGTACTTTATTACAGATGGACCTAGATACATTGGAGGCTTGGGCAGGAAAGTGGCAAATGAGGTTTAACACTAATAAATGTAAGGTTATGCATATGGGAAGCAGAACTGCATGTCTAGATTATTTTCTAAATGGGAAAATACTGGGCAAAACAAACAGGAAAAGGATTCAGGAATTCTAGTTGACAATAAACTTAACTGTATCAACCAGTGCCAAGCGGCAGCTGTAAAGGCTGTCCGGTCACCCGATCTAAAGGCTTTGCCTCTGAGTAGAAGCCTGACATGACATCCAGGACTTTTGATTCAATTAGATACAGATGGTCTTTTGGGTGGTCACCTCCTCGATACCTTCTGTGATGTGTTTTAAAACTGAATCAGTATATTTGTTGATATCTGTATATTCGCTAGCAGTGGCTAGGGAAGCAAATGCCTACCAGTCAGAATGTTGGAACTTATGCTGGAGAACAGCATTTCCATCTTTACTCCAAATTTTGACCTGCTTGGATGCTGGTTTGGATTTTTTGATAACTGGTGTGTATTTAGGAAGGAGGAATATAGAGAGGTAGTCAGATTGACCCAGATGAGAAAGAGGAATGGCTCTATGTCAGCGACATTGGTGAAAACAAGGTCCAGGATCTTATCCCCTCTGGTAGGACAGGTGACATTTTGATGCATATTTAGGAGCACAGTTTTTAGATTGGTGCTGTTAAAGTCACCTGCGATAATGAAAACTCCACCAGGATGCAGACTTTGCGCTGAATTGATGGCATGTTAGAGTTCCTTCATTGCAGTGTTAGTGTCGGCATCAGGTGGGACATAGACAACACTGATTACCACACATGAAAACTCTCATAGTAGGTAGAATGGTCTGCACTTGATGATGATGATGAGTTACATCCTCAGCACGGCATTACATCACAGTTACATCACAGTTACCAAGAAGAAGATGAAAGTCTTTTGCAGGAATGTCAGACTGCCTGTCCCCCCAGCTGTGTCTAATCCACAAAGTCTATTATCCTTAACTGGGCACTGGGATTTATAGTTTAACAACAGTTAGAGGGCAATGGGTATGGCACCCCTGTCTAATGAAATCAACATGTGTTTCCAACATGTTAGAAACATATGCAGGTATTTGATTTATGAGAATGCAAGTAACAGGCTTAAACAGCAATAGTGAACAGAGACCCAAAAGTTTATCCCAGACTAATGAAAGGAGTAAAACAGCATGCTCTCTGCTTCCCACTAAATTAAGCAATGTAATTAGTCTGTTTGCCTACTCATAACTGTCTACTGTATGATTAATCAACCTGCACAGTTCAAAGAAACTGGATCTGTCTGTGCCCCATACAATGAAGTGAAGGTACACAGTTGTATAGAGGCAGAGCAAGAAATCATGTGCCAAATAAAGAATACTGTAATCATCACTAAATGCAATAACCCCACTAGCAAATTTCTCCATGTACTAGAGGGCCAATATGACACTGTACAGAGTTGAGCTACCAAGCCAGCTTCCTTTGTACTTTTTAATTAGTTAGCCATTTTGACTAATTAGTCACCCTTCTCTAAATGTGTTGGGCTAGAACTACTCTAAACAGTGTTGACTTTGAAAAACCAGCAACTTTGCAGCTGTTGACATACTAAGAAAACCTGTCCTCCCTTTCATGTACAAAAAATGAAATAGATTTAACTATTTTAAAAAAATTAGAGCTTTCATTTAAATTCCCCTGGCCAGTCTGTTTCAAGGAAAGGGCAGGTGTCTCCAATGATCTCTACAAACACTGAATGTTATTAATTTAGAGCCTCATTGACTAAAGTCTGAATTCACCTGTCAAATCCACTTCGCTACAATTCAAGTCACATCACCAAAATAGTTGCAAATTCACTTCTCAGGACTGACTAAGTAGAGAACACTGTCAGATGCGTAGTGTGGCAAAGTCAGTTGGATAGAAGCAGGATGATTAATCAGCCAGAGTGATATGAATTTGATATGAAGTGAGGGGCAGTGATGTTGGTCTCACACTGTCCCACTAACTGTATTCTGTGAATATTCTATTTCTATGTCACCTTGTTCCTAGGTCATGTTGTCATTTAATTACAGTTGCCATTGTCACTTTTGAATGAATAGTTGCCTTACGTAACACCAGAGCCGTGACCCAATTCACCACTTTGAAATCAAACAGGGGAATTTGGAGCAGTTCATCTAGTTATATTTGCATCTTCGACACACTCCACGTCTTAGTCAATAGTAGAAGTATCTGTACACATGCACGCAAAGTGATGCGAAGAACTTCGTAATTTCCAGACTTTTGTTCGATAAGTGAACATTGGAAAGTGGAGAATAGATGCAAATTCATAGTCTACGAGAATATTCAGACTTTAGTCAATAAGGCTCTTAATTCACTGTGTTACTGGCTCTGTAGGTGAAAGTAACTTTCTGTAAGGAAAGTATCTTACCTGGGCGGCTCGTTCCAGCAGCGCTCTCATCGCGGCCCGAGGCGCGCCGCGATGCTTCTTCCTGCTCGTCGGGTGTGCGCGCTGACATCACAAGCGCGCACACCGCGGCTGCACGCTCCTTGAGGGGGCTGCCGCTGTCAGCTGACAGGCTCTCTGGGTATATAAGGGAGCCTGTCAGTCCTCTCCGGCGCCCGATTATAGAAGTTACTCCTGCTAAGTAGTACTTTTGGGTCTCCCTGTTTTCTGACACTGTTTCTTCATTAAAAGTTATACTGGTCCCCGTTCCTCTGCCCCTGTGCCTGTGTCCCTGTTCCAGTGCCGCTTTTCCTGCTCCAGTGCCTGTGTCTCTAGCTTCCCCGCAGCTTGCCTAGTCAGCCATTTTCAGTCCTGGGGGCCGCGACCTGGATACTTTCCGCAGCGAAGCCCTAACCTCCTTGCGGGGGCTCTAGGTGAACACCGGAGGTATCTTAGATTCCGCGCCCTAGGTTCTGTTGTTAGTTGGCTCCTAGTCTGGTCTCTCTCTCCTCCACGAGCTTACCCGCCCCATCATTACACTTTCTACATAGAATGTATTTGACTGTACCTGCAAATAAAAGATACATTTATATAAATAAGGGGCCGCTAATAAAGATTGCAGTATACTGAATGATTGTCTAGGAACATAAAGTTCAGAATTAGAACATAAGCTCCAGAGAACCATTTGTGTGAAATTAATTTCCCCACTGTAAAACATGTTATTATTGTCCACAAGGACTCTCTGTAGATGGAAGGAAGTTACATGACTCAGAGTTTAAAGAATAGTGTGAAACAGTTTTCCGGGCATATTGTGCCAAAGCAGGGAAGTAATGCCAACTCCGTAAGTAAACAAACAAGAACAGCTTTTTGTCGCAAATCTCTGAGTTAATCACTCTTACCAAAAACAAAATAATAAACATTAGACACAATGACAACTTTACAGATGTACCAGCCAAGACACCAATGATTAAACAGTTTTGGGGATCAGATGTTTCTTTATATAGCATGTGTTAAAAGCAGTTTTCACAGGGATCAAACCATGAGCTCTTGTGAGATGAAGTTCTGATTCATTTGGGCTTTGTGGAAACATCTCAGGGCTATTTTTAAAAGAAAATATTTGAGTCCATCTGATCATATAATGGAAGCATTTTGTTCAAGCGCATGCAGTGAGAAAGTTTAGGTACAGATATTTATAGGAATGAATGAATAAGAATATCTTTTGAATGAAGGTACATTTGGTTTTATCTGTAAATCATTTCACATATGTATTTACTGAAAATCTGAATCTTTTTTTAGTTATAAACAGATGTGAAACATATTGTGATGCATTCCTGAGGTTTTTAGTAATATTAAATCACAGGGGTAGGGGGTATAAGGATCAGAAGCTGATTATGGAACGTCCTCTTCTAGACTGTTGTGAGGGCAATGAGTTGTGGGCTGCTGAAGAAGGATTGCTGGTCCCTGGGTACAGGGTAATAGTTGTGCGGTTATTCATTAAAATGTGCAGAGTGTGAATTTGCTCCAGCTCACCACTTCTTGGCATCTATTCACTGCAAATCTGAAAAGAAATCCATTATTCATCATGCATCAAAGGGTAATTGTGCACTAGGGGTACAGGCTCCAAGATGCCAGTTTGACTTCACCAGATAAAAGCAGGGTCGGGGGGATGTTACTATTCTAGTAAATTATCACCATTTTGATATATTTGGTTGCTAGCATGGTCTGTAAAGAATAGTCACATAAACTCAGTGGCATAAATAGCCAATCTGGTCCTCCCTGCAGAATTTGGATCGGCACTGGGGCCCACTTCCCTAGGTCCCCTTCACCTGCACCTCACCGCCAGGGTGGCACCCTCCTGTTCCCCCACTAATGTGGCTGAGTGCATCTGAGCAGCAGAGAGCCTCTGACAGCTTCAGTGATGTAGTGACATGACTAAGAAAAACATCACCTTCTGACAATGGGCCCAACAGCTTTCCATCACAAATTAAAGGGAGTTAGAGAATGCAATGATTAAAGAATATTTTATACACAAACCACACAAGTTGCAGATCTCTCTAATGCCAACAGGGTGTCATATTATCAGAGAGCACTATGAGTATTACTATGAAAGGGTTATGTGCTGTTTATTTAGGATGCACCAATTCCAGGAGTCAGTTTTGAATTTCTTCACTGCAGGATTCGGGAAGCACGCATTTTGTGGATCACTTCTGTTACTTTAAGAAGTGGAATAGCTATTCATAATAACTACATTAATCTGCAGGTAACTGATGTAAGTTCATAGTCCAGTTGCCAAAATGAAAATAATCTCTCCATCTTAAAGTAGTATTACCATGTATTAATAAAGGGGCAACATTTCCCTCAGAGCTGAACAAAGTAATTAACAACTAGCCTGTTTGGGATTTTTTTACTTTCCTCTGTATCTATATAATGATAATCAAAGTTTACTATTACGGACTTAAAGATTTATTCTAGTCTGAATTTATCAGGTGTTGTGAATTCACTTCGCTTTCCATTGCTATGCCCCGACAGACCCAAATTCACTAAACAGCACAATCCCTTGGTGGAGAAGCAAATGGCAGCGGACGCTATCTGAAGCATTGTCATGCAAATTCATCCAAGAGAAGTGACGTCAGTTTGCCATGATTATTATGGACCTGTTTAAAGGAGACAATGTCACGATATCTATCTTTTTGTAGATTGATTAAAAAATTTTATCAATGACAGGATTGATTATACAGAAGAACATTGTCGTCACTCTGTCACATTTTGATTGCCTCAATATATATATATATATATATAATGCTGATGTAACTGCACACATACATATAAAACTCCTTTATACTAAGTCAGTTGCTGACACATATTATGGGCGAAATGTATTAAACTCGGAAAAGCTGTTTCGACTTTCCCGAGTTTAATGGGGAGAAGGCTTTGAAGTTTCTCCCAGTAAGTATTGTGAGATTTACCTCGTGCGATACTTGCCGTGACAAACTTTTTTTTATTAAATATATCCATGGTAAGGTAGCCATACAGTTTAGCTACCTTTCCATGGATATATTTAATGAAAAAAGTTTCTCACGGCAAGTATCGCACGAGGTAAATCTCACAATACTTACTGGGAGAAACTTCAAAGCCTTCTCCCGAGTTATTAAACTCGTAAAAGCGCAAATGGCTTTTCTGAGTTTAATCAATTTTGCCCATATAGTTAAAAAAACATTTAAGGAACAAATAATACTTGCCATTTGTTCCCTTAATTAGTTTTCCTGAGAGCTGACATTTTCCTTCCCCCACTCCCCCTCCTCTTTCTGTTCTGCAAGTCAGGCAACAGGAGAAAAAAAAGTTGCCTGACTACTATTGGTTAAGCAGTGTGCTGACCTTTTGGCCACATAAATTTAGCTTGGAATGCAGGAGATTTCAGAGGGAAAGCTGACTTGTGCACATGTGCTAAGTAGTAAGTAGGGCAAAAATGTCCAGGGTACCTTTTCATGGAAAACTTGCCAGTACATGTCACAGACACATTTCCTGGTGCGGGAGTTTATCAGTGTTCTGCGTCACATGAAAGAACTACTGGAGAGATATGTTTCTCACTAAGGTATAGTACTGCATATGTAAAGATGTAATTTGACAATAGTTCCCCTTTAAAGTTGGCAACATTACAATAATTGTTATTCACATCCCTTCCTATGTGACAGTATTCCTAGTTCATGTTGTCACTTGGTCACTATATCTTTTTTTTGTATTTTAAGTGAACAGTCACTCTATGCCAAACAAGAGCCCTGCGATCAACCCCCTACTTAGTCACTTTGAACCGGCAATGTAAAAATAGTAAATTTGGAGCAGTACGCCTTGGTGAATTTGAGCTTTCAATGAGAGACTGAACAATTTCTTCTCACCTTTCTCTCGCTGCCTTCGGAATCAGTGTGAAACATTTTACCATAAGAAAGATGGGAAAGCAGCTTAGCTTAAAAGATTTAGACATCTGGAAGAAAAAGCGCAAATACAATCGCACAATAGTGCATTACCAATTAAACATCATATGTGAATACAGTAGATGTGAAAATAAACGACCACCAATAGAGTTAAGTCTCATGTAGACATAAAATAGGTGATTCAAAACATCTGTAACAGTGTAGAAACTGAAGTAAATCCACCATCAAGTGATTAAGCAGTGCCACGACACTCTAATAATGGGAACTCTCACCAGATCAAAGATATAATTACACATATAGTGATCTCCACATAGATCAAAACAGGAGCAGCTCTCCAAAATCTAGTCCCACCGATATCAAAAACGATTCTAATTTTTATCAGGTTGAGAACACCACTTGAATACGCAGAGCTTATATTATATGAAAACAAGAAAGAATCCCATCATAGTGTAACATGTACAAATCTTTTAATCAGGCAAAAAAGGGTAAAATCATACTCACAAACATGTGAAGTAAGAATGCATTTTGTATAAAACAGCAATAAAATCTCAACGCGTTTCTCTGCTTTCTGTCTGCAGCTTCCTCAGGAGATCTGAGAATACAAGAAATTTGCACCAAAAATTGGCGTTTTGGGAGTGTCACTAAAATGCAGCAACCAATAAAATTACCCTGTATAATGTGGGGTAGGTGTTAATGCAAATTAAAAGCTCTTAAATGTGATCATATAATTGTATTAATGAATTACTTCTGTGTGTGTCTCTAGTGATCTACACAGCTGTGAAGAGCTTTTAATTTGCATTAACACCTACCCCACATTATACAGGGTAATTTCATTGGTTGCTGCATTTTAGTGACACTCTCAAAACGCCAATTTTTGGCGCGAATTTTTTGTATTTAAATATTGTGTTTGTCACATTTTATTAATCTCCTGAGGAAGCTGCAGACAGCAGAGAAACGCGTTGAGATTTTATTGCTGTTTTAATTGGTAATGCACTATTGTGTGATTGTATTTGCTCTTTTTCTTCCAGATGTCCATATCTTTGTGATTAATCAAGGAGGATTGTGAAAAACTTCTTTTTTGAAAAAGCTGCATATTGTGGGACTTATATCACTTTTTAAACACGGTTTATAATTTATGTTTTAATTTTATTTCATTTTGCGCTGTATCATCCCTCTTTTTTTGTTTTGTTATAGCTTAAAAGATTGCCCCAGATAACCTGTAAAACATGTGCAACCCGCAACTGTCACCTGGAGAATCCTGCAACTCAAAGTATAACTCTCACTTGTAACTATTTCAGGATGTGGTGAAGATTAAAGCGAAACCTGCCCCCATCCAAGCACAAAGGGTGACTTTAGCTTTTGCAGAATTTATTAAATCTGTTTTACAGATACAATTCTAATTAAGGATCAACAAACTGTTTTCATAAACAAACGGAATTTCTTTGTTTTCGTGATGTATAATAGTCCATAAAAATGCACAGACAATATCTGGACTGTAAAATGGCATGAGAATGTACATTCACGTGGCCAATATTCATAAAGGGTCATACTGAAGAATCTGTTAGTACTGAGTAAGTGAATAATGTAATCATTTTATAAATAAATCAGAAGAGATCAAACCATAAGCTTAACATATAATATGGAACAACTAGCTTCAGTTCTGGTGGGAAGAAACTCCCCAGGCACTAAGCATACAGTATCAGCATATCCTACATATGCAATTCAGTCTAACTGAATAATGCAAAAGTGTACAAGGCAGAGCAGTTTGTATCCATTGTTGTACTCTACAGTCTATAGCACTTACATTTCAGTTCTGGGTCAGTGAATATACTTGTGCGGCTTTTATAAGTCAGCACAAACAATTCAGTTGATGAAATATTTTTAGGTCAGGGCCAGTGTGTTTTTATTTATAGCTAGGCAGACAAATATATAGGTTTCATTTTGAAATCCATGGCTGCCTTTTTGTCACTTTTAAAGAGCACTGGGACTTTTAGTTCAGCAATATCTTATCTCCATCCTGTGCAGGTGCATGGGAAGAAACTGACATTGACTGAGGCAGATGGCAGTAAGGGGTTAAGATTAAGGTGAATCTAAAAAAAAAAAATAACTTGCGTATATATTTTGAAATATTGCTTGCTTAGAAAAGCATACTTCCTGATGAAAGATTAAACCCAAAGGAGAACACACTGGCAGTCAGTCCTCGAGATATAACAAATATGATGAGACTACTCAGCTATATTTATATAGTTAATCATATGAGCAAGTGGCAGTTAAGTATAATGTATTTCCAGTACAGGAAACATGCTCTTTTTCTAATTACTGCAGATATCTTTGCAGCTAAATTAACAATTTAACATCTGCCTACAAGAAAGTTCGTAGACTATTTTTGAAGCTTTAATAAGTGAAAACGCCCAAAACCTCAGTCAGATGTGTCCATATCCTCTAGAGCTTCTAAGAGATAAAACTCTAGAAATGTATGAGACCAGCCCAGCCAGCACAGGCTTGCCAGAATGTAAAACTGGGGCGTTACTAGATGAAACTGGCAGAGCAAACCAAAAAAGTTTTCAGCTTTTCTAAATATGTTACAAACTAAGTTTTTATGTACAATCGGTTGTCCTTTAACTCCTAATGTAAAGCCCAAATGGTTCAGCAGCAACAAAACTGTACATTATTACAATGTACATTATTTAGAAGTTTTCTGGCAATATGTATGGAGGTTTGCTATCACAATGATCTGCAGCAGTGCAGTGCAGTTTTTTGGCAAGCGCTGCTTCATTTTCCTGTTTTCAGTTTCCAGTACTTTAATCCAAGATTCCACCAGTGAATAACAGAATGATAATGAAAACACTTTAGCCATGGTTGGGCTTTTCCCATTAGTAACATTCTCTGTGACAAAAAAGATACACTTTTTCCATTTTCACAGTGAAAGTGATCATTTTCCCCCTTTAATAAATATTCTCATTTTTGCAGAAGCCTTTATTTCATTTCCCAAAAGGAAAGAAGGATTCCAAGTATAAAGCTTTGCATACAGGGATCTGTACAAGTAGTAGAAAGTATTTAAAGAGCATAAGAAGTCAAAACTATTATTGAAATGTATTATTTATGTAATGGCAAACTTTGTTGTTTAAATGCGTTATTATGTGGCTTGATTTGCCAATAGATAGATAGATAGATAGATAGATAGATAGATAGATAGATAGATAGATAGATAGATACAGATAGATAGATAGATAGATACAGATAGATAGATAGATAGATAGATAGATAGATAGATAGATAGATAGATAGATAGATAGATAGATGATAGATAGATAGAAAAAAATATCTTAACATGAAAGAAGAAGGTTTAAGGGGCTTATTCATGAATATTCGAACAGTTGTGTAAAGGCCAGAATTTGTGTCCATTCATCACTAACCTTTCTTTGCGTATTGATCAAACTCTGCAATGTGGCAATTCTGTGACCAGTTTGAACACCTACACAATGTTACGAAGCTCTTTGCTTCACTTTTCGCACACATGCACAGGAAATTCACCTATGCTAGGTCATGTGTCAGAGTCTGTCGAAGTAGCTAATTCAACCATACTGTCTTTGTGAAGACAAATCAGTATGTTCATAAAATATCAGATGCTGATTCAAACAGTTAAATGTCCTCTCAATGAAAATCAAATGTTGATGGCATGATTACATTACATATAAACACACATACATCACTTAGTAAAAGTTAATAATATTAATTACAACCAAAATGAAAAAAAGCATTTCTAAGATGTTATCATCAGTATATAATATCCTGCCAATCACATGTTTAATTATATACCTTAAGAAAGAGAGTGGATGGTTTGAGTTAGTCATATTATGTAAATAAAGATATTCATATTCAACAAGCATTAAGTACATAAATTATATGTGGATAGAAATAATTATAGTCTCGTCAAATAAAGTAAACTATTCAAACAAAGCAAATGACATATACAATTGTTTTTAGGTAATGTAACCACATTTCATATGAGGAAACCTAAGCAAAAATGTACATACAGTAACAGAAAATACATATGTTACCAAACAATGACTAGATGGATATCCAGCTCAGGTGTCTGTAACTGTTGGAAATGATCAGGTACACAAATGTAAGTTTTAGGGGTGAATTCACCATTGTGCGAAGTAGTGCGAACAGTTCGGGCGACTGCGCCAGTCGCGAACACAAGAGAACTTAGCAATATTTTGCGTGCGTGTGCACGGGAATGTCTAATTACATTGAAAATCCTACAAATTGATGAGTCTATTATCTATTTTACTTCACCACTTCAAGGCGCCATAAAGTTCATTCAAACATAATATCACTACAAATCAATTTGTTGAGTCAAAATAGTCGCGACTTCGCTTCTCATCGC
>WMED01006164.1:0-18740 GCA_019650415.1 Pipa parva | reverse complement strand
CATAAATATTAAAATGTCCCAATCCACCTACATCTCCCATGAGCCTCAGCTAAACTCACATCCCAGGGGGATAGGGCCCACGTACTCATTGGAAAGGTACTCTTTTGAGAATCAAATACGAATCAGACACCAGTGGTCCTTCCTTAACAGTGCACTCATATTTATTAACAAATAAATATAGAAACATCTTGTGGCAGTTTGGCAGGTCAATGCTTATATGGTAGTTACTAGACACAGCAGTTACTTCACATCAACTAACCTCAATCTTAGATCCCTAAGATTCTTACAGTTCCCACCAGGAGGGTGGGGATCCTGCAACTGCTACAACATGCAGGAAAATACTCAGGGCCCTGCCACTCACTAGCTTGTATAGGCTAGGATGTTACCTAACTGTAACATTATCCTTTTCCATAGCTAATTGCTATTTAACTAAATACCATAAGGGGGAACTGCAACCTAAGTAATGGGATTTACAATCACCCATATCTTCTGTGAAATGGTGATTTGGTGGAGATAGCAGATATACCAAATCCACCAATTGCTACAAGCATCTACTCACATTATAAAACTTGAGCATAAATTGTAGGATTAAAATGCCCATCCATAGTCATATATTCATTAAGTGTGCAGATATACAACACAATATTACATTGTGCGAGGTAATAGAGCCCTGGGCCATTGCCAAAAGCCATGACTGAAATAACAAATATTCCTTTAAATATACTAATATTGGCTGAAGTCCACCAAGATAATGACTAGGTAATACTTTCTTTTATCATATATCTAAAACCAGATACATTTTCTTCCATAAATGCTTTGCAATAATATCTTTGTGGTATAACAATGGTTATCTATGTATATGCTTCTCATAAACATACAGTACATGACAAAGAGGAGTAAATAATGTCAGGTAATGCAAGTCATTTTCTTAGTGATATAAAAGGGAGAGATTAGAACTAGAGCAGTGCTAGATAAACAGATTTAGGGCTGAGTCAGGGGTCAAGTGAGTGTATAATTTTATATTATGTGCTGTGCTGCCACACATGACTTTGTATAACATCTGGCTGCTGCTATCTTTAAATGATCAGATATCATGGGGGCAGGGGATGAGTTCTGTCTATCTACGGCTTTATATTTAATATTTTACATTTTACTTGATTTTTTTAATTTTAATATTTTACTTGATCAGTAAAACTCCAAATAAATTCACAGGCCTTACTTTTCACACTTTATTATTTAAAGGAAAAGTCTAGCCAACACATTTATTTATGCTAATTATCACGTTATTAAATACAACTTATTATTAATTTTTTACAAAAAGTTAAAATTTTTACCTTTAAAGAAATGCTATACAGCACTTCCGTTGTTCCAAACTACATTTTCAGACTCTGCCAACAACTCTAAGGGATCCCGAATCAGCTGATCCCTCTCAGGAGTGCATTCCTCTTCAGCCTCGCTTCTAGTGAAGCCCCGTATTGGTATTTCCTATAAGTCACAATGGAAGAGCATGCACGTCATCCAGAGAGGACGCACTGATCACGAGCATGCTCTCCCATGTGACTTTTATAGTAGGGGAAGATGCAGGGTTTCAGTAGGAGCATGGCTGGAAAGGAATGGGCTCCTGAGAGAGATTGGCTGATTCCAGCTGATAATAAATTGCATTTAATAATGTGGTAATTAGCATAAATAAATAAATGTATTTTTTTTTTAATTTTTACCAGAGTTTTCCTTTAAGGGATACAGACAGTGAACTGGGTTAATTCTGGCTTTTCATTTTAATTGCATCTGTTAAAAGGAGTTAAAAATAAAAAATATATCATGTAATTGTCAGAATATACAGTACAGTTATAATGCTTTGGTGGTCTGCATCCACTTATGATGTGAGGGTTATTTGAGGGTTATTGACTAAAGTGAGAATTCGACTGTCGAATTCTCAAACAGCGGATTCCCATAGCAAATTCACAACTGCGACAATTTTAAAGTCGCGACTGTGAAATATATTCCCATAGAAAAGTCGCAACCATGACAATATTCCCATCGTAAAGTCGCAACTGCAACAATATTCCCATATTGAAATCATGACTCCATAAATAAAGAACTAATAAATATGAAACCAGTGATGGCTAACCTATGACACACGTGTCAGAGATGACACACAGAGAGATTTTTTGCTGATTTGTCATGGCGCAGTTTGTGCCGTGCTCTCAGTAGGAGAGTTGCCCCACCTTAAAAAAATTATGGATTTTTCTGAAACTGACAACACCACCCAAGAAATGCTCAGGTTTTTAATGAATTTTGACACACCGAGCTCAAAAGGTTGGCCATCACTATATTAAACAATGGGGGCCTTCCAAAACCCAAGGACTTGAGCCAGGGCCGGCCCTTCCATTAGGCGGAATAGGCAGATGCTAGGGACGCCAGCTGTCCAGGGGGGGGGCGCTCGCATGCATTTTTTCTTTTAACCAGCGACGGCGCTGTTGGAGGTGGGTGGGGGACGTGGAGCAAAGGGGGGGGCAGCGCGGGTGGAGGGGGCGCCGGGTGGGGGGAGGCCTAGGGCGCCAATAGGGCCAGGGCCGCTAATGCCTTGAGCAACATCCTATGTTGCCATCCCATGACCTGACTATGCTCCACAAGTCTTCCACATCTGGCTCAGGAATATCATCATTTGCACTTAAATATTCTTGTACAGAGTTTCCTTTTTGAACTACTTGCCCATATGTGTGAGGTAGGGGCAATTTAAATGCCTGTGAAGAAACTCAGTGCTCCTGTATCTTCTATCTTCATCTGACAATGAAGCAAGCACTATTGAAAGCTACTTCACACATAGGCATAAGCAGTTGAACTGGAGTGAATATGTAGTGATGCAAATTCAATCAAGAAAAGTGAATTGATGTAAACTTCCCATGATTTCCATGAATCAGTTTAAAGTAGAAAATGTTATCCTAACTGTATCTTTCTTAGGTTAATATCAAAATACTATTAATAGGCAGGATTGATTATAAGGAAAAACATTGTTACCACTTTGTCACATTTGTTTAACATGGGTGTCCACATAAATTAATGCAGTGGGGCTTCTTGTTGTCAAGACCTCAGAATACCTGATGTTTTGATGTCACCATCATGTTATGCATCAGTAGCAGTCTTAACATCCTGGTACATCCCTCTGTTCTGCCCTATCTACCTAATGAATGGTGGTGGCCATCCACTAGGCAGATAGGGCATGATAGAGGGGCACAACAAGAGGTTAGAACTACTCCTGATGCCCTCATTTTGTTGCTTGTTGGCCACCTCTTTCCCCCCTGCATTGTTTCTCTCTTGCTTCCCCTGAAGACGCCCATGATGCTTAAGAAAACATAACTTTTGAATATACCCCTTAGTGTTAGTGTCTTGTTCTTACAATATATTTTTAAATTGTTACTTTCTACATTTTAATCAAAGAATGTAACATATGTGACAAAAAGAGTGATGTTCTTGTACGCTTTATCTTAGATTTCAGAGGCAGGCAGAGAACAATTCAGTATTAGGGAAATCTCCAAGGCATTCTCATTCTAGACTAATGAAAAGAAAAATAAGCTTTTTTGGCAATCAGACAGTGATAAAAATTGTACAATCAAAATAGTCATTATACTTACAGTTGTTTTAATACACATCCTCTGTTTTGTATGCAAGTCTTGGGGAAATTCCACATCTTGTCTGCCAAAGCTCAAACACTCTAATTTTCACTCAGAAAAATTATTAGCAATATTATCGTGTAAGAATATAGCAGCTATGGGAATATACAGTATATATGATTATATTCATTACTGTACATTCCATAAGCTGCAGTTCCAGAGACACAAAAAAAGAAGGCTCGCTATTTGAAAACAGATTTCACAGAATAAAGGGAAGGTAAATATATACAGATGTATTACACATTTAGGGGATTATTGACTAAAGTCCAAATTGTTGTGTAAAGGTGTGGATTTGCCAGCTAATGACAGTCAAACACTACTCAATAGACGACTACTTTTGTGGTTACAACTTCAGTATGGGAATAGAATATTTTCACGGTCATGACTTTACTAAAGTCACAGTTGCGACTTTACTAGGGGAAATAAATAATATATTATCTTTAGTGCTGTTTTTAACTATTATGGTACTGTGCCCTTGTATGAATTGACTGTGTGCCTAGCCTTTCCAATGGAGTTTTCTGTGCTTCCACCAGTTAAGTGAGGAGTTATACTCTGGAGAACTCTCTAATCAAGTGACAGGAAGTAACTGGAGTGTAAATTGGAACTACATATCCCCCCCCCCCTCCCCAATGTTTTCCTCTGATGCTTATAAAAACCTACTTCTATTCAAGAGTATGAGCATTTATAATTGATATCAACATTTCACAGTTGTATATAGTATTTGTTTTACTAGATTACAGGGATACAGTGGCAATTAAGTCAGTAATGTCTTACAATTATTTCTGTTTTATCAAACACACAGCACATTTGATAACAAAAGAACATAGCCTTATCGTTTACATTAAAAAAAAAAATCCGACATTTTGACAGAAAAGAGTCAACATAGGTTGGTATCAAGAGTACAGAAGTTTAATTTGACTTCTTTTGTTGCAGGGAGAAGGAAGATATCTGCAATAGTGCTTTGAAGTTCCTTGTAAAATGGAGAAAAACATCAAAATCAACAATGAATCAAAAGGGATTATATGAAAGCCAATATAAACTACAAAGCAAAATGACTCAATGCTAAAAGAGACACAAAGAACAGTAAATCCATTACAGTTCCATGGTAGTCATGGAAACAATTGTAAATTAGAAAGCTTTCAAAGTAATTATCACTTTGTTTGGAGAAGGAACATTTAACTAACTTTACTGATCACAGTTTAACAAGACACCTGTAACAGATTTGATTAAATATATTAATAATATGCCCATTAGTAAGGAGCACTGGCACGTTTGGAGCAAATTTTTCAGTAACCTTGTTGTAGCATCAACCCTGCAGTTTCCAGTCTGGAAGTCTATTATAAAATGAATTACACCTAACCAGGAGGAAACACCAGATCACCAGGTCTTTATGAAAACTGGGGACGTAAACAAAATTACATGGATGCACTAACTAATGTTAAGTTAATCAATCACTTCCCATCAGGACATTAAATGCATTTTCAGGGAATGTCACTGGTTGTTCCAATGATCTTGTAACATTACCAGAGTTAGGCAATTCTTTTTAGGATATACAGCGCTGCGTATATTTGTGGCGCTTTTTAAATAAAATTATACATATATACAGGATCAGTTTAGAGCCAAAAATCTCCAAAAGTGTCAAAGAATTCTAGATCCTTCCAGAAAATATGTTTTTTTCTCCCACCACCCTAGAAAGAAATTTGAATATGATGGAGCACATTTGGCCCCCATGGCGGTCCCTGAAACCTGAAGGTATAATATAATTATGATGTAAAACATAGGAACGCAAGGAGACAATAAATTCATTAAAAGCGTATCTTTCAACAGCCTCTGTGTTTAAAAAATACTAAACTGCAACTAAGCCATCAGAATGTTTAATTGAAGTATATAATGATTCAAAGTCACATATGATTAGAATATGTTCATCACTGATAGGTATATCTTTGATTTTATTAATAAAGTCACTCACATCTCTCACATAAGAAGACAGTGTCAAGACCGGTCTCTTTAAATGTTGATCCAAAAAATTTCAAACAGGTTCCAAGAGACTACCTATATTTCCACAATTGCTCATCCAAGGGGGATATCTTTACGAACCTTAGGTATCACATAAAATGTTGGTATTACCTTTAGAAACTCTTTATTTTTTAAGTAATAAGACAGTTTGAAAAGCCTTGTTGCATAATTCTTCCTAATTGTTTTTCATTTAAATGGCAAAGTATGGAATAGTGTTATATTACTTAATACACAATATTTCCATTTTGTACCACAGGCAAAATCACTATATTTCCCCCTTTATCTGACTGTTTTATTATTACATCATCCCATTTTTAAAGTTTTGAAAAAATCTGTAAACTGGGGTAGTCTGAAATGGAGGGGTTTATGGTGGAAGTAGGTCTAAATCTGTTAAACTCCTATGTGGCA
Organism: Pipa parva; assembly: GCA_019650415.1. Classification (NCBI taxonomy): domain Eukaryota; kingdom Metazoa; phylum Chordata; class Amphibia; order Anura; family Pipidae; genus Pipa; species Pipa parva. The sequence goes on along the minus strand of WMED01006164.1, from coordinate 12,645 downwards.
GTCTGAGACATACTTAAGGATGAGTCTGTACCTTATGTTGACCTGTACCTTTTCAGTGTACTTATGTTCATTTTCTTCCTTTTGTAACACCAGGATCAGTTAACATATGATATATGAAAGGAACAGAAGTACATGTATTGAAATATAATTATATAATTAAAAACAAATCATGCCTTTGATTAAACCAATTGACAAACACAGATTTTCTAATTCATATTTACTAGACAGAGGATTTCCTTCACAAAGAAGCAATTGGTGACCAATACGATCTGATGAGTGGTCAAGTGAGCATAGTCATTCATTACGGGTGAATTCAATCAAACTAAAGTGAAGTGATGTCATCTTTGTGTAAGAATACAGTATTAATCGAACACTGTTTGAACTGGGCACCTGCACAGCAGTGGGGAAGAAACTTGAACTGTTCAGCTGCAGGCAGCACAGGCATTGTGTCAAACCACTCAAAAGCACAGCAGATCAAAACAACCAGAGCTGAGCAAATTAGATAACAAGGTCAAAATAATGCATGGCAAACAGGAGTGGTCAGATGAAACCAAGGTTGGGAAACGTAGAAAAAGCTCACCATCCAATAGAGAAAACCAGTAGTCAGGGCAGGCAGCAAGAATCAGATTCAAGGTCAAAAATGAGATCAAATACTACAAGACAAACAATACAGGCTTAAGCAGGAACTGCAGAAACAGGAACCAGCTTGGACAAACATGATGGGAAGTGACCTCATATTTATAGGCCTGGTAATGAACAAACAGGATAAATCTGTGCAAAATGGTCTGCATGTGTGTAGCCACAGGTTCAGCACCAGCTTAGTGGACAGCATGCAAGGAAAACAGGCTCACAGGCCAGAAACTGAAATAGGCTAGTGCTAAAATCCACTACCTGGAGTGCTAAAGGTCTCCAGCTTAGTACTGAGCAGGAGCTGAGCTAGCACCATATTGGGTGCTCATGACACTCCTCATGATTCCCATGAATTTTTTACCCACAAAGGGGACAATGTCACTATAACTGTATGTTTCCTAGATTAATATCAAAATACTATTAATAGGCAGGATTGAGTATAAGGAAGAATAATGTCTCCACTTTTTCACATTTAGATCACTACTATTGTCACTATTGTATACAACATAAAATTTTTACATCCACAGTATTCCTAGTTCATGCTGTCACTTCATTGCTGTATTTTCTTTTACTTTTGAGTATACAGTCACCTTATGTCAAACTGGAGCACTGTCATTAATCTTACTATGCCAAACTGCCAAATGTGGAGCAGTACATCTTGCCAAATTCACTACTGTGACGCACTTTGAAACTTGGTAAACTGGGGTAAGTGACATGCATGTGCATACAAAGAAATGTGAAAGCCTGAAACCATTATCAGCTGTTGCATTCGTAGTGAATTCTTTTCTGAATACGTAAAGTTGGGGAAGTGACAAATGGATGGGAATTCACTCATCTTTGCAATTGTTAGCACTTTGAATAATATTTCCCGTGGCTCCAAATACCCACTGTTCTGGTTACATTTGATAGAGTTATCAAACAAAGTAGATTAATGGTGTAAATTGATAGTTTAGGAAAGAATTCTTTAAAGATGCAAAGATTGTTATTTAATTCTATAAATGCATTTAATAACACTTTGCTGGACTTTCTTGAGTACGTCATTAATGTGTATTAACTAAAGTTTTATTAAATACAGTGATGGGGTTCCATTCTTCAATTGTTAAAAGATTGCTGCAATTAGCATCTAAAAAACAAAACACAGTATCCATCCTACAGTAATTTCTACCATGATGGGATGCATGTGGAAGCTATCTTGTTGCAGTAAAATGGCCAAATTAGATTGTACTATTGCCTATTTAGATGACCTATGTGAGTTGACAATGATGACCCCTTGTATCTATGAATCTTGTCTTCAGTCCAAATTCCAGCTTACATTTTGTCAACATATTCTCAAACAGATTACCATAAATACTTACAAGACTGGACAACTGCTACAAATCAAACTGAAATGGATTTGAAGGAAGAAATAGAGTTTAAAATCAATTTTTAAAATATATGTGAATCTGGGGGCAACATATGTCATGTTTCTACAAAGTTTAAAGTCTAAAACAAAATAAAATCCTCACATATACATCACTGGCAGAAAGTGCATAACATCAGTCTGTCAACCTCTGGTACCTGTCTGTTCTGATACTAGCAGGTATCTATGATGCTGAGGAAAATTAACACCTTTCATATGTACTGTGCAGCATCTTTTGATGTCAGGACAGATACTATTACTTAGACATTAAAATCATCTTAAAGCACCAACATTCAGACAAGTGAGACAAAATTCCCATGAAGTGAAGCAACGGATGGTAACGAGCACAACCAATAATCATATAAAATAGTGGTGCAACACTTGAGAGAATGGAAATTTGTGAACAAAACCAAAGGAAAAAGGAACTCTCATTTAGGTGCACACACAATGAAAATTTTATTAATTCAAAAAACTTTCTATAAGTGCCAAACAAACAGAAACAAGAAAGGTTAAAAACATTTAAAAACAAAAGGAATGCTGGCAAGACCTTAAGATGGAATATTGGTACATGCAAAGAAGATCATAAATAAACAAATGAAAACCATCAATATAGGAATGGAAATAATGAAAAGAAGATGAACCCCTTAATAAATACCGCTATGCTGTGACTATAATCAATTGGCTCTGTATAAGGTATGTATTTTAACAGTTGTTTTTTATTTTTTTACTTTAGGTCTCCTTTAAAGAGGACACATGTTATAGGCTTAAATTTCCTTTTTCAATACAACCAGATAATTGTTATAGTTAAAATGTATGAAACTCTTCAACTGTTTTCTGTTTGCACTAAACACACCTGGCCCCAGACTACTAACAGGTCGCTCAATGTGAATTTTGGGTGAGTGGAAACCGAGCCTTACATGAGTTTCAAATTTTGTGTTCAAGTTTTTGTATGTAATTCTGATATGGTACATGAAAGAAGTTACTGCCTTCTTCTAGCACTTCTTATACTGTATAATAATCTGATGTTTGTTTCATTAAAACTACTGAGCCAGCTTAAGAATCTCTACATATTTTTCTTCTTCACTCTACCTCATGCCAGGAAATGTTCTGTGGTAATGTGCATTATATTATGCTGTTTGTCAAATTTTATATTCTACAATAAATTAGAAGAAGTTTGATTTAGAGTCCGGGCATCTGTTCAGCAAAAACATTTTAGAATCATCAGTTTTTATCATCTTTTATGCAATTTATCTCTAACCTGGAAACTTCTGTAGGTGCCAAAACATTGATATAATGATTCCTAAAGAAGAGAAAGAATAAGGAAAACTCAAACAAATAAAAGCTGTGTAGAAAGTGTTTGTATGAGTGTGATACTAAAAGCAAGCTCAGCTTTTTTGTTGATCGAGGTTTTCCACATAAATAAGCATATTAGCATTTGTCCTTCTTTAAGTTTTAAATGAAGGAGGTATCATTACCTGCTTGTAATTATTTCAGAATAATTGATGTTAGTTTTCTCTATATGTGTAAATATGTCCCTTATATCAGTGGTCCCCAACCTTTTCTGGTTTGGGACCAGTTTTCTGGTTTCCCAATCCAGAAAGAATTTGACGGACTACTGGGAGGGTGGGTGGGCCAATATGCGCTGACAGCCGCACGAGGGTGACGCTCTTCTTGCACACGCAATACCATCAGTGGGCCCAGTGCCGAGGGGCCTGCGGACTGGCAGTCATCTGTGGCCTGGCGTTTGGGGACCCCTGCCTTAAATCTCCCATGTGTAGCACATTTTCAATATGTAAAGACTTAAGAAGTAAAATAGACCACTTGGACTCAGTGTTGATCAATGGCCAATGTAAGTTGTTATAGGAGGTAGAGCAAAAACAAATTTACATAAATGAATTTTAATATAACTTTACCAAGATATTACCACCATATTTCTTAATATTTAGAAAACCATTTTTCATTTACGTGTTGAGACAGTAACATCTTTTGTAAATATTACCAGGGAATACTTCTTTCCCAAAAGCTTACTACACGGTCCATCTGATCAGATATACTGGAATCTGATTGGTAACATGCCCCAAAAAAGTACCATCCTGGTGATCCAGATGCATATGTGCACTGTGGCACAGTAATTTGAGATAGTGATATGTGATATCCCGGTACAAGTTATGTTCGGATGGTTACAGTAATATAATGTGCCTTTGATTCATTAGCTCTAATATAAGTTGTATTTAGATTGTAAGTTCTATGGGACAGAAACCTCCATCCTCTTGTTTCAGTCATGGTCTGGCACTTAGAGTGACGTATTTTCTTCATTATATGCATGAAATTTACTTCACTTGTTCTTTGTTATGTACTTTCCCCTTGTTTGTATTATATCTGTATTGTTGGATTGTACAGAGCTGTGTAACCTAGTGGTGCTTTATAAGTAAAAATATACACAGTACATATGCTAAATGCTGTTTGAACCTTTCCAATCCCTATGTATTTTGTTATGCCTTACTGCCATCTACTGACTAAAGTGTGAAGTACATGCCTCATACAAACCAGATAGTCTATTAACTTCAATGGCAGGATTTTCTAGAAATTACTAGAACCGGTAGGTGGAGCCTCCCTAACCCTGCCTACCTCTTATCAGAGGGTTGGCATTCAATGGGAGAGAGAGCCATGTGAGCAGTCTAGCAAGTAACTGGGCCTGGACTCAGGTCTTTTTCCGTAATCCTCCTATCTGGGAGTGCATGGAGATACATAGACTCCTACAGATTATTTTACCTTCCCAGTGATTGCTCCAGTCAAAGGTAAGGAAATATGAAGAATATTTTTGCCTCCATAAAGGAGTGAATTCAGACAGAGGGTAGAAGCTGAAACAAGGACCCCTTTGCACATCTGGTACCCAATTCAGGTCTCCGGCCAGGGCTAGGACTTTGCGGCTACCACATCACATGTTTTCTAGACCGGCATCCTGCTATAGGACACTGACGCTCATGATCTGTGAGTAAAAGTAACTTTATAAATCCATCCACTGTGAGTGAACAAATGAAGATCTCGTTTGCTAAGTAAATTAGTACTGTGTTACCCAGTTAATACATCCAATGCTGGTGGAGTGAACTGTGTCATCAAAATTCCCTTACAACATATGCTATTTACTGCCAGTAATCTACCAAGGGAATCCTTCCTCACAAACACTACTCACATCTACTATTGTGAACTGTGTCATTTGAATCCAAAAACCTAAAAAGAAAGCGCACAACAAAGCACCTAACAGAGCTTTATTAATAGTAAAAATATCACAGTGAAAGCCCAAAATACCAGAAGGGAATATATATAAAAATAGTGGTGGAAAAAAATGTGCTCAGAATGAGAAATGCACTTCACATCCAAGTGTAAAGAATCAGTGGAAAAATCCAAAACTCCACACCCACTGTCTGACTATATGCTCACCAGAAGATAGATAGAACAAGCACTGAACAACAAAAGCGGTAGCAGATCCTCCCAAATTGCAGGACTCCTTCTGTTTTTAGCTGAATTTCTCATTTCATATTCATGGGGATGGATAACTAAGCCACATTGATATTGAAGAAAGGAAAAACTTCCATAGTGTAAAAATACCTCTAGTTTATTAGATATAATCAACAAAGATTCTACTTACAATGAGAAGTAGTAAAGCAGGCATTGAACAATAACCAGATGAGATGTTGTGACGATAAAATCGATCCTAATGCACAGTGCTCAAACTCTCAACGCGTTTTGCCGCATGTATAATAAAGTTGTGGCTTCCTCAAGAGACTAAATATATGTATTAGGTACTATTCACGGCTATATTTTAATAGTAGTGATTTGCCGCTTCTAAAACCAGAAGACGTTTCATTCGTTTCATATCCGGTTCAACTGATGGAATGCATAAGTGTTCCAACAGTTCCGGACAACCTGAAATGTAGTACAAAAATCACTTCCGGTAAGATGGAATGCACATATGTGTTCCAAAAAGCCAAAAAAAATACAGATAAATGTAAAACTATCATTAAAAGCAAACAAAATATACAGAGCAAAGGGAACAATATAAGCAGAATAAAAGTATAATAAATAAATAATTGTATAACTGGATAAAAACATATACTGCCAGATAAAAGGGGAAGTAAACCACCAACATGACACAACAGGTAATATACATAATAATAAACATAATAGTTAAATGAGGATCCCAAGAGATATAAATAAATACAAACAAAATAAAATAAAAACATGATAAAATACATAAAAGGAAACAGTTACATTAAAATAACATGAACCAAGTTAGAATGCTGCCAAGTCAAGGTTAATGGTAAGACCATTTGGTGTCAGTGTATTAAACTTGAAAATCCAGAATGTTTCTCTCTGTCTTAGTTTAGCAAATATATCCCCACCCAAAAGCTGAAAGCTAATTTGCTCCAATACAAAAATGTTTGTATTGGCAGGATTTTTATGTGTCAACTTGTAATGATTTGAAACAGAATGTGTTTAACCCTAATTTGATATTCCTCACGTGCTCATACACTCTTTTGGATATTCGACTATCAAATTCTCACACAACAGATTCTCATAGTAAATCTGCGACTGCGACAATTCTCCCTTATAGTAAAGTCGCGACTGCGACAATTTTTAAAGTTCCGACTGCAACAATATTTCCATAGTAAAGTTGCAACTGCAACAATATTCTCATTATAAAGATGTGACTGCGACAGTAGCAGTCTAATGCGACTGTCTTTAGCTGGCAAATTCACACCTTTACACAACAATTCAGACTTTAGAGAATAACCCCCTTAGTCCTGTTTTCACTATATAACTGGTGTCTGGCTACATCATTCTGCACAGAACACCAAGGGCATTCTATTGCCATTCACCAAGCATATTATACTAGGAGTTCCCTGGGGGTCACAGACCCACATCATATGTGCAACAACCCTATTTTACAAAAAGTGTGTGCGTGTTTACAGTGGGAACGTGCCCCGGACCTGAAGCCCACTCTAGCTACTGTGACCATAGCATTACTGTGTGGAACTGCAAGTCCCATCAGGCCACACGTCTCCCTTCTGCTCACCACAACGTCTCAGTGAACAAGGCAAAGGGGTAAAGGGGGATCTGTAAGGAAATAAAGTTAAAGAAGTTGCTTTTGTATTGTTTCAATCAATGTAAGGGAAACATTATATTATTACTGTATATGAAAAAGAGCAAATTTATTGAAAAAAACTTACAGTTACAGTCATTTTTGCATAAAGCTACAAAGCATAGGAAATTGAACTTCAGTGTTGTTCAGTGGCCATTGTAAGTTGTTATGGAAAGTAGAGAAAACACAAGTTTACACAAATGCATATATATATATTTCCCAATATTCAAAAGACCATTTATCATTTTCATGTTAAGACAGTGACTGGTCATCTGGAATTTCATAATAAAACACTCAATAAAAGGTACTTTTCTGGTAAACTAGATACATAGTTTTTAAATTGTCTGATGTATTTATGTATGTATTCATTTTATATAAAGTACCACTAAGTTATGCAGCACTGTACAATTCAGCAATACACTTATAATACAGTGTCACACAGCACTATTCAGAAACTCTGCTGCTCGAAAATGCCAGCGCTCAGGGTTCGAGTCAATGCCTGTAGCCCAGTGGCAGCAGAAGATTTCAATACTCGCTATACTCAAGTGGCAGTTGTCTGACTAACACCATACAGGTGAACAAAAATACAAACATGAAATCATGAAGATACAAGTGCCAAGCAGTGACTGAAACAAGAGGATGCCCCACAAAGCTTGCAATCAAAAGGGAGGGAAAATAAGTGCAGTAACATAAAGTGCTTGGTCATATTAGTTTATAAGTGCCAATAATAAGCATATGCTGTATATAGCTACTTAAGAAAAAAAATTATTGAGACATGAAAATCAGTGCTAGTGCTCCAAGAGTTTAGTTTTGAAAATACAGAGGGATGTAGATGGATATAGAATTTCAGAGTTACAGGGCAGCAAAACAGAAGGTTTTGAGATGAGAATGGGCAGTACTGGTAAGGCACTTTCTTTGTGAAGAACAGAATAAAAAATTAGGTATATATAAATACACAAGTGAAGACATGAAGGGAAGAGCAATGCAGTGAAGTGCTTTAAATGTGAAAATGAAGACAATGTAAAAAAAAAAGATTTTAATAGGGAACCATGTTGGAAGAAAATCTGGCCCTTCTGAAAATAAAGGGAGAGAATTCTGTCAGCAGAATTTTAAATGGACTGTAGTTGGGAAAGTTGAGAAGCTAAGCAAAGATAGAAGGTCATAGTAGTAGTCAAAGTGGGATAAGATGAGGGCATGCATGAGAGTGTTGGCAGTAGATAGGATGGATCTTGACAATGCTGGACAGGTTTTAGCAGAGGTAGTTAGATGCTTAGAGAAGGAGGAAAAGAGTAAAATCATCAGAAATGCAGAAGTAACAGGGTTAAATATCAGCAAGAATGGAAAAGGTTGGGGTAGAGTCAGGTTGGGGTAGAAAAATAGTCAAATCTGTTTAAGCATGAGGGCATTGGGCCATCCAAGAAGAGATTGCAGGTGACAGAGATTTTGTACTTTGGTTTTGTGACATAATATTTTAACAGGAATAATTGAATGTGTGACTGGAGACTTTGCATTGTAACCTGATGTAAGGTGGGTGGAGAAAGGTTGGCAGCAGTTGGTGGACATGATGTTGGTAATGGGGGAAGAACATGACTTTACAATAGCCAGGGACCAAGGAACACATAGTAGGCCCCTCCTGAACAAGGAAAAGGTCCTCTGTTTTTTTTTGTTTTGTTTTTTTTGTAAGTTCTAACAGACACAAGTAACTGATTAAAACTAGCTAGCAGCTAAAGCTTGGGTGTAATGGTTGCACAAGATAGGGCTTGGGATAGTAAAAAGCATTCTGATGAGTGGTAGGTTGTAAGTTAGCAGCACAGGTACCCTTCAAGAGTTCTCTTGAGTGTGGAAATCTTCATGTATGTACTCACTAATCCAAATTTCTAAGCAATTAAAACGTAGTGGTTTGTTGATTGATGAGATTTAAGCACTGGGAACCCTGCCTAAATACTGTTATATTAAGATACAAAAAATAACTATCAAAAGAAATATGCCCCCTGTATCAAAAAATAAAAAAGTAGCTGCAAACAAAACTATGCAAATTGATTTGGCACAAGTTTAAGCAAACTTTGAGGTGAATTCAGAAGTTTTAAACATACCAGTTCAAGAAAGTACATTTAGCTTTGGCTGAGAGAATTGGAAAGGATTTCTCCCACTCTTCCTTTCCTTGTATAATAGCCAGTTAGAATGTAGTGCTTAATTACTGCTTTTTCTTTCGCACTTATCCATTTAAGTAAACATAAAGGAGAAAAAAAAGAATCCAAATGTCTGATGTTAATCTCATTTGGTAAGTTCCCAGATATTATGTGCTTCATGATATAACTGTAAGAAAGATTCAGCTTCTCAAATTTGCATTTACTGCAGTGACTGTGTCTATGCAGGATGAGTCATATTCATTTTGACCATGTGCCTAATGTTCAATGCTATTTGTTTCCCAATAGATACTGTAGAATAGATTAATGTTTATCTGGCGGGCTTCTGCTAAATGACAAGTGCACCTATTAACAGATGGTACAGCTATGAGATTGATGACTTTTTCTGGAAAAACATTATCAGGAAAATGTTTATTAAAACTGGTCACCCATATTCTGATGGCACTATTAACCTTTTTGTATCCCCAAGGGTCTGTGTTTGGGCAAACGTATTAACAAGCAGATGAAAAATCACTTTCAGTGCCAGGTAATCAAATTTTAGACCAGTGTGGAATATGTCCAAATGTTCTCAGACATGTTGATTAAGAGGGATTTCTAATTTGTATGAATATGCATAGAACTAATAGTACTGGCTATATTTTACATTACTTTCAATAGAGCTCCTTTTCGATCGATATCACTGATTTTTCAGCCTTAAGGGTCTTAATAAATATCAATATCATTGATATGAGAAAACTAAAACAAATAATATATAAAACAGCGCAATAATATATAAAAAACAAATGCAAACCAAGTCCAGCAAAAAAGAAAATTTTTTATGGTTGTGAAGTCTAAAAAAGACTTGAAAATCCGATCTGTGTTTTCTCTCTTCCTCTTGCCAAAGCTTCTCCAACAACAGTGTTCAAATGCAATAATTTCAGACAAAAGTAGCTCTTGCTACCTAGAGAAGCGCAATAGGGTGGAAAAAAACACTATATAGTGCATTAAACGTATCAAAATGTCAAAGGATAGAGAAGGACCACACAACCTACAAAGAATGAAACAGTGTCCTATATATACATAAAGTGCTCAGTGTCTGTCAATCCATAAACTGAAGTCTGAAGACACCTTGGGTGCACACACAATGTAAATCCTTCAGCATGCAAATATATGCGCTTACCAGAGAATCAAAATAAAAACGCTTTGTATGTCAATCAATATTGTGATCCATATCCATGTCAACCACAATAAAACAGGCAACCAAAGGGTGTTTGTGTTCAGATAAACTCCAAATGGTTTTTCTCCAACGAATGCACATTTTTTTTACTTTTGATTAAAAAAAGAGGCTTTGGCATTATTACTAGATGAGTTATTTATAAGTGAAATAGAATGAAAAGGAAAGAGTATGAACACTGTGAGACTGAGGCAAATAGTAAAAATAGATTGCAACCATAAAATGTTTATAAAAAATAAAATAACAAGAAAAAGCTTTAAAGTGGTGCAAATCCACCATATTTATTTAAATAAAACAATCCAAGCCATGAATTCAAAGTATAACAAGCCAATGTTCTGTAGATACATCGAGTTACAAGGAACTACATCAGCCAGAAAGCCTTCTACATAATACTGTAAAGTCAAGATATAGGCTTTTACTAAAGATGTATACAGAACATTTTTTGTTTTTTTGTTCTGATTTCATATTCCTGTTTTGGTTTTGTGTTGGTTGTTTTTATGCAATAGAGTCTACCAAACAGTAGAGACTGAGGGGAGCAAGGGCAAAATAAATGTAAAAAATAGGTGACATAAAAAATAATTCTAGGCCCTGTGCATTTAGGGAAGTGGAAGATAATTACCTCATATCTCATGTACCTCTTGTCTTGGGGCTCTGGTGTCATAGGAGATGATATTTAATGTTATTGATAATGTCCTCCCTTTATATGATTGTATGAATTTTGTCATCTGGAAATCCTGAATATTGGATCCAATGAAAGTTACAGCAATGTGATTACTTTTTGGCTGTTTGTGCACAGGTTTAATCTGTGTTTGATGCATTTCTGAAATCAATAAAACATTCACATACATTTTTAAAACATAGTAAACTATACTGTAAAGTACAGTGTACTGTAATTATTAAGCACTTTACTGATTCATTACAATTGCACAAATTTATTATACACGGTCACACATTTCAAGCATTATAGCATTATATATACTGTAAAGAACAAAAACACAGCTAATATTCACGTATACCAACATTATATTTATATTTTAAACAGTGTAATGGTGCAATGTTGTTGTTAGGTGCTGTTGAGTCGATTCCAACATTGTGATCTTTCACAGTGGATTTTCCCAATGCAATACATTGTCTGATTTTTTTAACTGCTACTCCCATTGGCATTAGCTGTGGATTGAAGTTAAATGAAAACCTGACAACTTTAATCTTTTCCCCATTTATTACAATGTTACTTAGTGGTTTTATATATATAATATTCTGTTGTCTTGATTTACATCTGATGACTGCCCATACATGGATACTTATTGTTTTCAGTATCCTGTAAATACATTCATTTACCTGGAGAAGGCTTCTCTCTGATACAGTTTATATCCTGAAGGGTGTGCCATGTTGAACTAACCCTCACTTCCTGCTCTATGGTGAAATTTGGAGAGCAGAGCAAGTGCAGAAGCAGCATTACATCAGTATTTAGGTTCTGTGTTTGCTCTGCTTGCCGAATTTCAACAGGAAGCAGGAAATGTACATAAGTAGGAGGCAGCGGTTGAGGAGAAAAAGCACATCAGTAAGTATTAAACCCCCTTCAGAATCATCCCTAGAAAAAAAGCATTGACTTCTCCTTCAAAAATACCAATTGATGATTAACTGTCCTTATTAGATTAGATTAGATTAGATTAGATTAGATTAGATTTATTTGTCACTGTATAAGTAAAGTATATACAAATCAGTGAAATTACAGATGTGTCATAGTTTGGAGAAGACAACGGCAAGTAGCAAATTGCAATAGGCAGTGAAAAAAATACAAGCAAGGATCAATAAGTATACAAAGACCACTGTAACAATGAGTAACATAGTAGTATATAGTATAGACCAGACTAACAGTAATGTTGATTAAATTAAATAAATATATAAATAGGAAAATATATCAGATACTATATCATAAATAATTTTAAATTATAATAATAAATATAAATTAGTTAAAGAGTAATAGACAGTATACATGCTGATGAAGTATGTTAAAGTCCAGGAGAATGGCAGTAAAAGAGAATGGTATTTTGGGTAGGGGTGGGGTAGGAAGGGACAATTGGAGGCTAGTGGACAGTAAGGGAGAGATTGA
>WMED01006162.1:0-18743 GCA_019650415.1 Pipa parva | reverse complement strand
ACCTTATACAAAGCCGATTGATTACAGTCACAGCATGAGCTGTGCTGTAATTAGCTGGCACCCGATTCTTCCACCAATGCCTCCTGCACAGCACACTGGCTGACTAAAAAGCCAGCACGCAGCTCCTTCTTCTCCTTCCCCAGCTTCATACATCATCACACTCATTGCGGGGATCGCTCTCATTGGCCCCCACAATGAATGTGATGATGTTTAAGGCATTTATCACCCAAGGTGAAGCAAGTTGGGAGGAGCTGCGGTGATTGCTCCTCAATCAGCCAGCGCCGTGAAGGAAGCATCGGGAACCGGCTAATTATAACACAGCTCATGCTTTGACTGTAATCATTAGGCTCTGTATAAGGTAAATATTTTAACAGTTCTTTTTAATTCTTTTACTTTAGTTCTCCTTTAATGTGTTTTCCTAAACTTGATTGTAAGCGTACAGAAGGAAAACATGTGCATTTACTTTTTTTCTACACAAAAAAAGGGAGACCAATGCAGAAATGCTTGATGCAATCTATTGGAACAATATAATTAAGTGTTCAGGGGCTGAAACAAAAACCAGAAATGCCCGTCTCTTACTCAGCAAGAGGTCTGAGCAAAAGTAGACAAACTGGGTGTCTGAAAAGAGCAAGAAAACACCCATAAAACAGACCAATAACAGCTTAAACCATTTTTGTGAGACAAAGAATACTAAATATAATTTTTAAAACTGTTGCTGGCAACTAAAGTGAGACAATAATATAACAATGTAATAAAGGGCTAAGAAACAATAACTGTCTTTTACTAGGTTCGTTTTCTACAAGATGCTCAGTTGTTTCCTTTGGCATATTTAGTTTGTTCTGAGCTAAAGACGGCATCATAAAACGATGAAATCAATTGTGAAGTTGAAAAATTAAACCACCACCATTAATAGACAAATCAAATCATTTCATTACTTGATATATTTTTCCATAAAGCGGTCACAGAAATCTGCTGCTGCAGCTCCTCCATGTCCATCATAAACAGCAAAATATAGGACATCATCTGTCAGCTTGGCAAATTTGAATCGGTCCTCGTTTTCCTTCCTCTTCCCCAACTGCGTGGAAGAACCAACTTTGGTCAAACTGATCTGAGGGATCAACTTCCCATACTTAATGCTTGGTGGGAGTTGAATAGGTTCATCAATCTTGTTGTCCCATATACCAAATGAATCCCAAGTTGCAGGACGTCCACTTCCGTCAGGGTCAAAACGGGAGGAGAAAGACCTGTAGTTTACAGAGGAGCACTGTTTGTTTGAAGAAATGTGTGTGTTATCTAGCTGAATGCGTGATGCCAGCAGTACTCCTTTTCTCATTCGAGACCCTCCATTTCTTACAAATGTAAATAAGATAGCTGTTGACATTCCTTGTCTACTCTGGACTTGTGATGAAAAAACAAACTTCTGATTTTAATCAAAAGCTTGAACCTTCCAAACTAAAGTGACACTTTCTGGAACAAAACAAATAAAAAGGGTCACAATTAGCAGACATGATTCAAATATGAGTCAAATTAAAAATAAGGAAATCTATTTCTCAAGTTTACTCTGGATGGATTGAATTCCCTATATTAGCTCTCATTTATGTGAAGAAGCAAAGGCAGTACAAGGAAAACTATAGCTAAACAAAACAAGAGACTGAGACAAAGAGACAGATCAAATCTATATAGCTACGTCTAGATCTTACAGTTCACTACGGAGATACTGAATTTGAAGAAATTGTATTTGCCAAAGCTTTCCCTAGACATTCTGTTAGGTGACCTCAAAGTAACTTTTACAATTTGCTAACATAGCTTACGCTAAGTAAATGTATTTCAATTTGCTTGCAGAAGTCAGGCACTGGTTCTGAATGAGTGTCAGTCTTGTTTTCTAAATAGATGTAGTACCCATGTCTAATGGAGTAGTTTGTAATATATTTCTAACTTTCTATTACAATATTTATTCTTTCTATAGAACAATTTTATAAGTAGTTAGTTCACATGCACTTTGGTTTTAATGAGAAATCTAATTGGACATGGAAAGGTTTATGACATGTTTTGGATACAAAAAGCATTAATCAGGCTGAACTTTTTTAAAAAAAGTAGCTTTATTATGTATCAGGTAAAAACGCATAAAGGATCTGAGACACAGAGGGTCAGCAGAATGTGCTATGATTATGGGATTGTTGCCCATAAAAGCATGGGCAACAGACACCCTATGTGCCTTAGATGCTTTATGCATTTTTAACAGATACAAAATAAAGCTAATTTTTAAGGAGTGAGGCAACTCAAAGTTAGAGTCCTTGTTTGTCAGCACTCGAGCACTGTTTTGTGATGCTCAGCCATTGGACACTGCTTTTAGAAACATTCTGAAGCCACATTTGAGGGGCAAGTTTTTAAACAATCTTTTTTCTTTTATATGTTTCACCCATAGATTTGCAGTGTTCACAACAGTCAGTGCTGATCTAACATAACATGGAACCTACTTTAAGGTTTGCACGAATCATTAAGCAATGTTTTTTCTAGACATTTGCACAGAAGCATAGATAAGTACATCTATGTTGAAGTGAAAAGCTCTGTTCTGGATTATAAAATAAAATTACAACTAAATCATTATCATAATAGTTATCACTTCTCTTCTATTAAGTTTGTAAAAAGGAAAGCTTGTTTATGCACAGATTAGACAGGTCTGGTTTAGTTCTGCCTTGGTAAGGGCAATCATCAAGGCTGTCTCTTCTAGACCTCTGTTTATTAAACAAATGCATCAGCTATCTGACATGTTCTCTCCAGGCAATCCTTATTTAAAGAGAGTCTGACGCTGAGTAGTACTCTGCACCATCTACAGTGCAAATTTTGCTTCCCATGCTACTTATGACACTGTACCGCCTTTATCCTCCTATGCCTCCATTTCTCCCAATAAACAGAGGATTAAAGATATATTTACATGTAAACTAAATTACTTTTCTGCCCAGGTTAAATTCCTGGCATGTTTATACTTTTTCGCACAACGGTATTACTACAAACACAGTCTTACAGCATCTAGCTTCAGATAGTCTCAACATCTGGTAATTGTTTTTCTTAAATATATAAACTATAGTAATTAAACCATAAAAAAGAAGAAGTTATCTTTCACGAATTACTAGCGCTGCCCATATAGCTGCTGCTCCAGTCTCTTCTTTGTAGCAGTCAGTCACCGAGCAGCAACAGGACTGCATCTCACCTAGAAGCGGTAATGTTTACCCATTGGTTCCTGCGGCACAGCATGGTGACAACTGGCTATGTAGAAGAGGAGATGACAAAGACTGGAGGAGAAGAGCCTGGAGTGCACCAGCTGAAGCCTTTTGTTTTAATACTATAAAAATGTCTTTTTATTTAAAACTATTCTTATTATTTGTAACCCAAACTTCCCCTTTCTAAATAAGCCACGGCATAATATAAAAATATGAATGCATGGAGAGGCCCACCCCCACCACCCCCTTTTGGGAAATACAAATCCCATGCTCCTTAATAACATGACATCAGAGCATCTCTGCCCAGGAATAAATGACAAGTTTTTCCTACCCAAGATGCAATTGCATCGGAACGAGCAGAGGCTGTAGCACTGGAGAACTCAGCGCTCATCCCCTGCACCCATCCCCAGCACCCATCCCCTGCATCCATCCCCAGCACCCATCCCCAGCACCCATTCCCTGCATCCATCCCCTGCATGGCAACTTACACCCACCCACTCCGCAAGCAGAGCCTGCAACCCATTCCAAAGGCACCTCCTGCAAGGAAACCGCACCCGCAAACCAAATCTGCCGCTCACCTCAAAGCGTGGATTTTATCATCTGTGCAATAACGGAGTTTTAATAGAAACGAAGCCTATGCACATCCACCCAATCAGCCGCCGCGTAGACGTAATCCAATCACCTACATTCTACTTCCGCTTAGCTCACGACACTTCCGTTTTGCTGGGACAGATTCTTTATCCTCGCTGCTTGTCAGTGATGCGGACATTTCCTCCTGTAATGTCTCCAACTGTTTGTACTAGATTATTATTATATAATATAGTTCATTTTAATTCAGGTGCACTGAGCTCCCGGGAACCTGACAGATCACTTCACCTGCCATCATGTTTAACTAGGCTTTCCTATATAAACACAAGCACTGAGCGTTTCAGTGTTAGATTTAGTATTATTCTATTAATACAGCAGTTAGGAGCATGGTGGGGGAGGGCTGCTGCCTCTTTCATTGCAGCTAAACCACTGCCTAAGCTAGTCTTTATTTTGTCAGTGTTTTATTTAATGACCTGTTTTAAAATTGGTTTATTTTCCAGATATGTTAAATGTATGACCTTAAATAGGTATGTAACATGTAACCATATGTGCCCTCTAAACCAGCGTTTCCCAAATGGTGGGTCGCGACCCGGTACCGGGCCACGAAAGCAAAATGCCGGGTCGCCCCGCCTCATGAGGCGGCTACTTCATGACGCAACACGCATTGTACGCCTTAAAAACACAAGTGGCAGACAGGACTGTTCACTTGCTGCTAGAGGAGCTTGGAGCGAAATGCGTCCACCAATCCTCATTAGCAGTGACTGGATTTTAATATGGCTATATGGTCAGCTCCCCGATAAGCAAACTATTTAACTTGGACTTCATTTGTTCCTAGCTACACCTGCAACATCTAGATACAGCTCCCGGTTGAGCAAGGCTGCATATATCAATCTGACTTTCCCTCCACCATTGTGACCACATTTAAAGTGACGGTTAATCTCAGATTTCTGACAATGAAAAGTAGTGGGTCACGAAGGATAAGCGGAAAAATAAGTTTGGGAAACGCTGCTCTAAACCATATTCACACAAGGCTATTTATTTTTAAAAAAATGCAATTTACATATATCTGTAAAAACAATAACTATTTGTTGATTAACGGATTAGTGTTTTTGCTAAAGAAATATCAGATGAAGCAATTAAAGACAAAAAAAGGAATATTCTGTTCGTATATATTTTATTTATATATTATATATTGCTTGTGCAGCCATGTGGGTTCTAGAAAAGAAATATGTAATGTGGAGATATGTCTACGTAAATGAATCTTAACTTATTTATTTTCCAATGCTGTAGTCAATGTTATAATTTTTTCCAAACAAAATTTTTTTTTTTTTTTATAGTTGTCATGTTATGTAATATTTTTCCGCTTGGCTTCTGCAGCCTACCAATTTATTCTTTCACAGGGCCAAATCAATCTTGTCCATCATTCAAATCAGTGTCATGTAATTCCACAGAAAAAAAATATCAGTCCCATATTAAAATAATGAATCTTAAATTCCCTGTCTGCTATATATTACAGTCTCGGCGAGGCAACTCTTTTGTTCTTGCCGAGACTGGAATCCTTTAAAGCGCTCGCTGATGTCTGCATGCAGGACATCACTGAGCACATATCAGTCTGTGCAAAGTGAGCCGAAGGCTTCGGAGCTCACTTCACACAATCGTGAATTCCCCCTAAGTCTTTATCAGTTATCTGGTCTCCAAAAGTTTGGTGGAAGTGCACACCAACTTTTAATTCTCTGATGATCTATTAAAAAAGCTTATATACCTACTATATGTGTGTGTGCTACACTACAAACTGCTACTATATCTGGTCTGCCAAACAGATTCCATAAAGCTTGCCACAATAAGTAATTCATTTGTTTGACCACTTGTACAAACAATAGGATGTGAAAAGTTTGGCCAAATTTTCCCTCGTCAGTATGTGGGTTAAATTACTGAAAATAAGAAAAATGGTTTTTGCTTTTAGTTCTTCCTTGACCATAATCTCTCTGCTTTTTACTTTATGAAGGGGAATAAAATAGAACATCAGCCTTCTGCTTACATGCAGAAAGGGTTTGTTGAGCGTAATCAGATATTTGTCACTTAGTTGAAAAGTTAAAGTGTACTTTAGATTATTGTTAATCAAGTAACTGCCACAAGAGCAAAGCAATTTTGAATTGCCCAAGTTATGTTTGTTTTTCTTTTATTAAATGAAATGATCTTTTATCTAGAAAATGTGATGCAATTTGAATCTAAAACATTAAGCAGAAGACATCTGGCACCTAACCATAATATCGTTAAAAAAATAATTTTGCAAACATCATTACAAGTAATTTAGCAATTACAGCTAAATAATTTCCCCTATCTTTTATATCTTTGCACTTTACACTCCTTTTTGATTACCTGGGTGTTTGTAATATACTTATGAAACAATAGCACAGCAGGTAACCCTTAAGTGAATAGTGGAACCCAAGTATGCTTTAAAAGTACAGTAAACCCAAAAACTGAAAATTCCTCTTATAGATTTTTAGTTACTATATGTTCAATCTGTGCTTCTAAAAAATTCTAATTTGTGTCTAATAATAATAAGGTATTTAGCTTTAAAAAAATCAGACATTTGGGCACACTTCCTGAATATGTAATATTGAAATCACCATAGAAAACAAAGGGACTGGGTGAGGTCCCTTTTAACAACACTGCTGCTATCAGTAAAATAAAAACAGACAGAAGAAATAACATTTATGATTTTAACTTTAAACATAACAGTTACATATACAAGTACTGTATATGAATAACTGCCTTGTCAATCAGAGACAAGTAGAGTATAGGTGATACCTTTTATTGGCTAACGGAATAGATGGTAAATGCAAGCTTTACACACTACTTAGGTCTCTTCTTCAGACATTTAGATTGTTACTATGTGGAACAAAAACATACTGTTCAGTTTAAAAGTAAATGCTATTCCTATAAAAACGATACAGTGTTCTCTTAGTTCAGGGTTTTGTAGGTGGGAGAAGCAAATCACGAGTTACATAAACTCCTCTTTAAAAGAAACAGAGGTGTTCTGTTTCAAATACCTGAAAAAAGTGTAAAATAAGTGACTGAGTTAAATAGTGAATAGTGAACCCTGAATGTCATACATGGTTTATTGTCCCTTTAAAAAAGAAATCTGAGAAGACTATTGCAACAGGCATTGAATTAGATCAGCATTAGCAGCAGAATTATAGAGAACTTTTATGAACGTGAATTTACAGAACGTTAAATGTGAAGTTAAAGTGCACTACAGGTTCTTGACATTTTCTCCCTTACTGATTTAAACGAGCATTAAAGCCCCAGGATGACAGCTACCCTATATCCCAGTCAACCTGTCAGCTTTTAATAATTTAGAAGTACATTGTTTGCCTTACCTTATAGAAGTATTTGCTCTTCGTTTAACATTAATACCAAGAACTAGATGTCTCTTAACTTCACCCCCCCCTCCCCCTGAAATCTGTGCGCAGGTGTAGTTCACTCTGAGGAGCGAAAGACCAAAAGAGCCACTGACAGGGATGCCCATCTCCTTGGTTTTAGCACTAAGTGAAGAACATATTCTCTTATATTGTGAGGTGCAGCAATGTGCTTGTAAACTTATACAAAACCTTGCAGCTTGGTTGGCATGTAGCCTGCTACTGATCTTGGTGCTTTAGGGGCTTAGTCATTAAAGTGAGAATTCCACTGTTGTGTATTTGCATTACTTTGGGGCGCTATGGTACAATAGTCGCAAATTCATTACTGCTTATTTGTTAAGAGGCAGATTCTCATATCAAAAATGTGAACATGGTTCGATGCTATTTCTTTCATAGTCAACCAGTAAGAGCCCTGCCATCAATCCCCTATTTGGGAAACTGGGGATTTTGACACAGTACACATTATCAAATTTGCTACTTTAACAGTCTCTGACACTTAATGAATAGCCAAATTGTCTGTGCAGATGACTACAAAGTGGTGCAAAGTGCTCTGTAATCTTAAAACCATTTTAAACATCCAAATTGGTTGCAAAGTTGCCACATTGTATTGTTTGATGAAAACACAATGATGGGGAAGCATACGCGAATTCAGATCTTTACACAACTGTTCAAACTTTCATCAATAAGCTCATTATTAAAGAGGAAGTAAAGTCTCCTAATAAATCACCTACATTCTAGCAACATAGTAAACCCACAGTCTTTCCCTTTCAAGTTAATGACTTTATTATCTCTGCTTCTTCTACATGCATTATTTTACAAGTACAAGGCAGCCATTGTAGCAATGTAGTTCAACCCCTGCAGAGAAAACTACTGCCCAGGGCAAATTCTTCTTACAGAGCATGTGTGAAAACCAGCACTGTGTGTACTGACTTGGCAGTTAGAATGACAGGAGGAATAAAGAATTTATGCCCTTTTCAACCTTATTGTGTATAACACAGTGGTTGAGGTACAGTATATGTTGTTGGTTCAAATCCTAATTTTTATTTATTTGTTTTCACTAAATAAAGTGGTACCTCTATTTTGTGAATACAGTGAAGGATTTAATAAGCTGATAAATCTAATTAAAGAAAAAAACAAAAAATTGAGATTTGAAGCAACAACCTTTGATACAGAAAAAACATAGCATTTAGCCACTATACTATATTCCAACAACAAGGAAAAAGCATTTGCAAAAGTAATTATTTTCACTTTTACAAGCTTCTCCTAAACCTGCAAGTTTGCCTTTAATGGACCATGTGACAGTCCCCAACTAATCAAACAATATGTGTGATGACATGCAAAGGTTCATTAACATATTTATAAAGATCCAACATGGCGGCCACAAGATACTAGCACTAGCTTTGTAAAATAGTGCAACATCCCAAAGGTACTGATTTGCTACTTCATAATATATTAGTTCAGCCTGGCAGACCCTGTACTTTCAGCATAGCAGTTATAGTTTTAGGGGGCAACTGCCATCCTTCATCAGGTGTATACCTCATAAATTGCACCTGTCACCTGAAAACGAATACTAATTTAGGTTGTACTAATGAAATAAACATTTGTGTAAATATTTATGTATTTAAAAAAATGTATCTTTATACAGCTTTTCTCTCTGTCATTTTCCCTGTAAGCTTTCCTTTTCGGGTTGGGTGAGCTAAATGATGATTGACATTATAGCTCCTCCAATCAGATCACTTAAATCACAATCCAGCAGGGATCTGATTGGAGGAGTTATAATTTCAGTCATCCTTTTCGCTCTGCCCAACCCACCTCCGGAAACAAAAGTCAGGATGACAGAGAGAAATGCTGTATAAAGGTACATTTTTTTAAAATACATATTTATTTACAAAAACGTTTATTTCATTAGTGTAACCTAATTTAGTATTAATTTTGAGGTGACAGGTCCTCTTTAAGTGTCCATTCAACTAATAGCTTTCTATAACTCCCTTCTAGATTCAAAACAGTACCTGTACAGTAAGTCTTTGTTTAAAATACTGGATTGTATTCCTGAAGAATGCACGAGTTCTTGGCTCTTACACCTGTTAGCAGGACTTACTTTCTTACCTGTAATATAAATGTATTGTAAGAATCCCAAGCCCCGCAAAATCTAATGGTATTCCACTAATAAACGTATTTTTTTAAGAGACATTCACCCTAACATACATTCTCCTTCAGTGTACAGTAATAACTTCACTTTTAAAGTAATTGCTGTTTTTTTTTTTTAAACAAAGACCTAGAAAAATGTACATTACTGAGCATTTTATGTTAAAATATAAACTCTCAATCACAGACACAGTATAGCGTACAACATAGCTATAACTATACTGCATATATATATTATCATACCGCAAGGATTAAATAGATTACTGTAGAAGTTAAAACATAAAGAGTGAACAATGGTGACTCACCAAATATGGCAGGATTTCACCTGACCTTAATCTGTTTTTAGCAGCAAATATTCTCTCCTTCTTTAGTGTGAAATTAAGAAATGTCACTGCAGATAGTGTAACTAGAAATGTGACTGCAAGTACGCAATGTGTTCATTTATTCAGCAGCCAGACAAGAAAGTGACGAATGACAGCTACACGCCTACCTTCCCTGCTAAACTGACCTAACAAGATGGGCGTTGTACAGGCAGAAGAATTGATTGGCTTTTATCTTATCCAATAGCAGCAATGCTTTTCATGCCTTTTTTGCATTTGACATTCAATAGCCAGTCTGTGCGCACACTCTAATGTGACATCAGTAGATTCGTTGTAGAGAAGGACTTCAGTGTTTTCTGTTGCTGCTGTTTCATTTATTAAAGGAATCACTTGTAAAATCATTTAAAGTAACTAAATAAATCCCTACCAGCTTTAGCATTTCGGCACATGACGCACTGAATTAAAGTGCGCCTGTCACCTCAAAACTAATAGTACTAATTTAGGTTGTACTATTGAAATAAACGTTTTTGTAAATATATATGTATTTTAAAAAATATGTACATTTATACAGCGTTTCTCTCTATCATCTTACCTGTCAGCCTGACTTTTTTTCCTGAGTTGGGTGGGCGAGACTAAATGATGCTACTGTCCAACTGATAGTGGTGTGCTATGCAAGAGATTGTGTCTCATGCTATTTGCTTCTTTGTTATGGGATTCCTCAGTTTAGTGAATAAAGAGTAGAGATAGGGCACACCGAGCTTGGTCAGCATGTTTAGCCACAGAGGTTCATATACAAATTCTTAAGCCCCCCCTTTTTCAATCCCTTTTTTAAGCTCCTCTGATCTCGTTAGATCCCCTTGTTAGATCTCCAGGCAGCTCCCTTGTGCCCCCAGCCAGTCATTTTTATACTCAATTCTAGTAGGGGCTATAAACTTACAATCTCACTGGACAATCTCATTCTCCCTCCAAATTCTACCTTCAGGATATCTCCTCACTCTGTATGCCTACAGGAATCAGGACGATTTTTACCTGTTTACACCTAACTGATAACGACTCATACAGCATAGTCTTTATACCAGCTGGTATTTGCAGTGGAATGGGAAAAATACCCAGGAGCTGTTCCGGGACTTTTGGAGGGCTGGATTCGGCCCGTGGGCCGTAGTTTGTCCACCCCTGGTCTACAACAACTATGGACTTCACAGTTACCAGTCTACAACACACTTCTTGCTCATTTGCATACTTGATAAAGGATGTAGGTCCGAACCATGTTGTGTGAATAAAGTGATTTTTAACTTAATTTAACCTAATACAAATGGTGTCAAACTCCCATTTCCTTCCTTTTCCTCTTCCTTCTCCCTTCCCCTCTTTTTTTCCCTCTCCTCCTCCACCTAGCCTCTCAGGTCCATACTGACTAAAGATCAAATAGACGCATTTACGTAGCTCTGAATTTGCATTTGAAAGGCACTTCCCCATGTTCACTTATTTATCAAATTCTGCAATGTAGTGAATATGCATCTAATTCAGGCAACTACAATAGTCGCAGTCTTATGGAGCACTTCACATTACTTTGTGTGCATGTGCACTTGTATTTCAACTATTGAAGTGACGGAGTCTGTTGATGGAGTGAATTCAAGTAGGTGTGATGATCTGAATTCACTTATTTGAATTTGCCACATTAGAGAGGCAAATTGGGGGGTTAATGGCATGGCAACATGACTTAGGGACAAGGATACATAGAAATAGATGTATTATTCACCTATATACAGAAGTGGGATGTAGTAAGGTTGATGTCACTGCACTTCACTGGGGGAATTCACATCAATTTGCATGACTTCACATCCTACTTCTATTTGACTGACTGCCACACAATGCACTTGACAGCATTTGTCACTGTCCATTTGTTCGACAAGTCTATCCATTGATTTATAAATAAGAAGTGCATTTTGTGACTATTTTGGTGATGCAACTTAAATTGGAGCGAGGTTATTTCAACAGTTGAATTCATCCTTTAGTCAATATAGCCCTATATTTAATGTATCTTATTAAATCGTATCAATATTTACTGTTATTTATACAAATGCAAAATATAAATCTATAAATAGTGAAGGTGAGCATACCTAGGTAAAATGAAATAACCTTCCAAAGCCCAGCTTACCAACTGGTTCACCGTGTTTGCCTGTATTACCTAACTTCAAGTTCCCCCTGATCCCCACCTCTCAGCCAGGGGAAAGAGGGCATTACCATAGGGGAATTCAGCCACTATTTATCTAAAAAATTGTAATGTTTTTATTTGTTAATAAATAAAGTTGTTGACTTATAATGCCTAATGTGAAAGAAATGTGTAGTGTAATCTCCTCTGTTCATGTCAGTAGCCAAGAGCAGTATGAACTATACACAATAGTTCTCTTAGGAGACACAGGGCCAGTTCTAAGCAGCCAAGTGCAGCAGTTGAGCTAAATAGGGAAAAGTGATACAGCTTAGCCAAGAGAAGCACTCTTTTGCCAAGAAAGTCAAAGAATCAATTAAATATATGAAGAATACAAAGTTCACTGGAAATTCAAGACAAGCATTACTAATACGGATTATATCAGAGATTCCGTGGCCTGTGCTTAGTACTGCATACAAATCAGGTACAAAGGATCAGCTGTCATTATTGCATTAGAAGTATTGCCAGGGTTACCAAGCATACAGAATCCAGACCTATATAATGTTCGCTTCTAAAAGACTGCTGCATTCCTTTACATATTGTGATGTCATCAGAAATGATTGCATTCAATCTGATGGCAGTTTACAGTATATCTACCCAAACAGGAAAAAAGAACTGCATTTAGTAGGGTTCCAAGGTCTTTTTGAAGACCTTGGTTAAAATCCTGGGGATAGGGGGTTGTAATAATTAAATGTGCTTATGTATAATCTGCAGGCTGAACCATAAGAGAAAATAGGGTTGTTGCGCACTGTATAGTTTGTATGGGTAATGTAAGAGTTGGTTCTTCTATCCAAATACCTCTCAGTGCCCTGTTACTTATTAAGGTAATATGGACTAACGTACTGCTTACAGTTCTGTACAGTTCAGTGGTTAGAATTGCTGCCTTGCAGTGCTGGGATTTTGGGCAAGGTTCCAGCCACTGTATAGTCTGTATATAGCTTATAAAGTATATATAATATGTTTGTATACACCAGTTTCATCTCACAGTCCCCAAAACACACTGGTATATTATTTTGAATCTGAGTAACCCACTCTAGTGTGTAGCCTTTAAGATCTACAGGGGCAGGGATTCAATGAAAAATGTCTATAAAGTATTGTGTAATAACATTATGCAATCTAAATAAAGATAAAATTCTTCCTTCTGTGCCAAGGAAGTCCTGATTAACACAAAGAGATTCTAGTTTAATAGAAGGATTTTTTAATGAATTTTCAGGTATTGCATTTGTATATTTTTATTTATAAAGTGCCTCTAAGCCAGACCCGAACAAACTATGGCCAGCGGGCCGCATCCTGCCCTCCACACTACTAAAACCGGCCCGTGGCAAGATGTAAAACCAGTGGGAGTTGCCAACCGCCGTAGGAGTCAGCATGCTAGACATGCCCCCCCATCCCTCTTAAGCCATCTGGGCCATTAATGTGACCCAATGGCAAAAATAATTGCCCGCTAACAATTATGAAACAGCATAGCTCTTTAAAGGTTCCCCCACTAAGGTCACTGCCAGAGTAATTTTTTTTTTTTTTTTAAAAGCATTAGGTGGTTTTGAATTTAGCTTAACTGGTTCTGACTCAGCTTCTGATACTGGATTAGATTTCTGTTTCTCCCTTGTCGACTTGTTCTTGGTGATTCAATCAGTTCTTGACCCAGGCTGGTTACTGACTATCACTTTTGTATGATGCTACCAGTATAGCGCTGCTGTCTCAGGTCCTCTCCCCTGCTGTAAACTCTGCACTTTGTTTGATGTAAGCACTGCTCACTGCTAATAAATAGCGCTTAAATGGGGTTATTCACTAAGGTGCGAATTCAACTGTTGAATTCCCAAACAGCAGATTTCCTTAGTAAATCCGCAACAATTTCCCCATGGTAAAGTCGTGACAATTTTTTAAAGTTAAGATTGCGACAAATTTCTCATAATAAAGTCATGACTGCAAAAATACTCTCATTATAAAGACGCAATTGCGCCATTAGCAGTCTATTGCGACTTTCTTTAACTGGTGAATTCACACCTATATGCAACAATTCGGACTTTAGTGAATAAAAGTGTGCCTGATCCTGGGAATTTTGACCAGCTCCTAGCCACCCCCTGTTACCAATACCCTAGTTAAGCGTGGGGACGATTCGAATTTGCAGCATGTCTAGTTTCCCTGGTCCTCCTGTTTGATCTGTACATTCAGTTTTGCTTTGCTGTTTGCTGTGCAGTCAGAATCCAATTTATAATCAGTGATTCTCACACTAACTCAGTACATATTACTGACAGCAAATATAGACTTTTATCACAATAAAATGACCTAAACAAAATCAAAAAAAAAAAAAAAAAAACCACACAGGGAAAACATGTGTAAATATCTTTATTTTATGGTTTCATTGGTAAATTATTAAAGCCTTATCAAAAACAAAACATAGCAATGAAATAAACACCAAAACACAAGGGACTGCACAAGTCTCTCCAGCATTCTAATCTATTCAGTCAGTTAAGAAGACACTAGAACAGGGGTGGCAAAAAAGGTCATCACGCCAGCATCAAGGGAGGAGTGCGCACGCGTAAGGGGAGGAGAACTCCCATGCAGGCGTGCACTCCTTCAGTGCAGCCCACGGATCCGGCCTGAAAACTGTCAGATCGGGTCCACGGCCTGTACTGAAGGCAGAGTTTGGCGACGGCTCTGCGTGCCCTCTCTGGCACGTGTGCCATAGGTTCGCCATCCCTTCACTAGAAAGTATAAATCCAGAAAAGAATTTTGGGCACATTCATGGGTAAATACATCCAGAAGCTGAACTTCCAAACTTCCAAGTAAGCATTTAGAACAACGAGGTCCATTTTGTGTTTTAGTGGACCACAGCTACTATTTGTAATGTTACAGTGCAGGATAGAAAAATACATTTGTATTCTTTTTTTTTTTTTTTTTTTTTTAGATAGATTGAGATTTTTTTTAAGACTAACGCTACATAAGCTCTGGTGTAATGATTTTACATGTGTTATATGACACAGTTGCCATTTTTATTTCAGAACATCTCCCAAGGCAAATGTTTAAAGTGCACCTGTCACTTCAAAACTAATACTAATTTAGGTTCTACTAATGAAATAAACATTTTTGTAAATATGACAAAAGTCTGTGAAAGAAAAGCGCAAAAAAATATAAATTTTTTTTTTAAATCGCACTAATTAGTGCATTATATATATAAACCACACAAATATTCAAAATAGAGAAAGTCCAAAATATAACCAAGAGTAAATCTTCATATAGTGGTGAAAAAAATGTGCAAATAAATGGAAACACTCCAATCTCCCAAGTGTTAGGTGATCCTCCTAGAGCAGTGATTTTCAACCTTTTTTGAGCCGCGGCACATTTTTTACATTTACAAAATCCTGGGGCACACCACCAACCAAAATGACACTCTGGGAACCTGCAAAGGAATTGGCGGGGCAATCTGGGGCTGGGAGAGCAATCAGGAGCTGAGGGCGAAAATTAAGGGCGGGGTGGACAGCAGGAGCGTGGAGGGGCAAATCAGGGGCAGAGGGGCTGAGGAGGGAAATCAGGAGTGAGGGGCAGTAAGGGGCCTGGAAGGGCAAATCAAGAGCTTGGAGGGTAAAATCAGGGGCAGGGGCCAAACCTGGGGCACATCTGGGGGCAGGGGAGAGCAAGTAAGGGGCTGGGGGTATATTTTAAATGTGGGTGGCTCAGGGGGCATCAGTGGTGGCTGTGGGGGGGGTCGGGGGATAGTGTAGGCTTCAACTTACCCCCTGAAGCAGAGATCGGCAGCAGTTCTTCCTCATTCGGCTGCTGCTGCCACTGCACACAGCCAAATGAGGAAGTGAGACCGAGAGTGCTGATCACATGCACTCCCGGTCTCCTATTGGCGCATGTGACCGATTGGGTCACATGAACCCTCCTCAGTCCACGGAGGGAGTCAGACAAGACTCCCTCCCTGTGTCACGAGCAGCGCTTGTAGCTGCTGCGCTGCTTGTGAACTGCCGGCTCTGACTGCCAGCTAGCTAGGGAGAAGCGCATCTCTCAGCGCTAGCCGGCAGTCAGAGCCGACTTTGATGCGGCGCACTGGTTGAAAATCGCTGTCCTAGAGCTTTAATATGTGCTTACCAGAAGCAAGAAATAGACAGCCTTATAGCATATCCCATAAGCAACACTCCACAGGTATTAAATGAAATGCAGTAAATAGAATTCCTCAGTCCACATAATGTAAAACGCAGGGTTCATTCATGAATAAAGAAAAATCTCCATAGCGTGATAATATTTCAACGATTATTAAGTAAAAGAAATAACCAATTATACTCACAAAATATGCGAGTATTAAATCGCTTGAATAAGCATATAAAACACTCAGGATATAGGTACAGCAACATGTTCAGTGCGTTTCGCCGCTTTTGCGTGTCTGCGGCTTCCTCAGGAACAGAAAACAACTATGGAAGCCTGAGTTCAAAGCGGCTTCCTTCCATTACAGATACAGGGGGGAATTCACCATTCAGTGAAGTGAGCTCCGAATCCTTCGGCTCACTTCACAAATGGTGTTATGCACTCACTGATGTCCTGCACGCGGACATCAGCGAGCGCATTAAAGGGATTCCAGTCTCGGTGAGACCAAAAGAGTTGCCTTGCTGAGACTGGAATCCCTTTAAAGCTCTGGCTGATGTCCGCGTGCAGGACATCAGCGTGCGCATAACACCATTTTTGAAGTGAGTCAAAGGATTCGGAGCTCACTTCACTGAATGGTGAATTCCCCCCACAGTGTTCAAAGCATACACTGCTTTTCCTTAAGAAGCTGCTGCACATTCATTTGGACACTTTGGACCCTTTTTAATTTTTATCTTTATTTTTTTATATTCTATATTTTGTTTAGCGCTGCTTTTTTTTTTTTTTTTTTTTTTTTTTTTTTTTTTTTTTTTTTTTTTTTTTTTGCATCTATATAACTATTTTTTTAAAAATGTACATTTATACAACGTCTATACAACCAGATCCCTTAAATCACAATCAAGCAGGGATCTGACTGGAGGAGCTATAATGTCAATCATTCAGCCTCATCCACCTAACTTGAGAAAGAAAAGGCAGGTTGACAGGGAAGATGACAGAGAAACGCTGTATAAAGCTACATTTTTTTAAAATACATAAATATTTACATAACGTTTATTTCAATAGTACAACCTAAATTAGTATTAGTTTTCAGGTGACAGGTGCAATTTATGAGGTATACACCTGATGAAGGGTGGCAGTTGCCCCCCGAAACATTATGGGGGTTTTTTCCGCAATAAATGGTGATGTCTTTTGAATCTATACAGTGGATTTATTTGTTTTGTTTAAAAGACAACATGTAGCAATGTACCAGAGGTGATTTAAACAAATGAGATTTCAACCCTAGCTAAGGTGGCCAGTTCCTCCATTTTAAACCGGGCACTCATCAAATCTATTTGCTAAACTGCTGCACATTACTCATCAGTTCACTGGTTATAACGGAGAGTCAGCAAGTACAGGTACATATCCTTCATTGGTGGCTATTAATGAGATACACACTGACTCAGTTTATAGTTGCATAAAACTATTAATATCTAAGTAGCATTTGTACTGTAAACAATAAGCTGACCACTTAAGAATATCAGCTGGAGAAAAGTGAACATTGTCAGAGTAAGTACTGTAAGTAAAATAAGGAGGAGATGCAATCAAATCTTTAGCGCACATCTCTTTTTGCTTCACTTTGTGCGGTCTGCAATCAGAAGCATTTTTTTTTACAGCTGCAGTTGGCTATAACATTCACTAGGTGGACCCCACTGCATATGTAAATGATGTGCCCAAAAATTCTTCACATTATGTATACATTTATTTCTAAAGTGCCACTAGGTTACGCAGTTCTGTACAATTCAACAAAACAATTATAATACAGAGAATGGAAAAATGCTTAACAAGGAGAAAGGGAAGTAAATTACAAGCATATCATCAAGAATGTACTTTACTCTAAGGGCCTCGTTGTCTAAAGGATCAATTCACCTTGCTACAGTTCATGTTGCATCCGCCAAAATAGTTGCAAATTCACTTTTCATTGACTAAGTGGAGAAAATACTTGTTGAACAGGTGGACAGTGGCAATAGCTGTCAGATGCATAATGTGGTGTCGTTAGTTGGATAGAAATAGGGTGAGAAGTCATGCAGAGTGAAATGAATTAGACAAGTGAAGGTCCGTGACATCAGTCTCATATTCCACTAACTGTATTCTGTCAATTTTCTATCTGTTTCTATGTCACCTTGTCCCTAGGTCATGTCATATAATCACAGTTGCCATTGTCACTTTTGAATGAATAGTTGACTTGTACAACACTGGAGCCCTGCCCTGTAGTGATGTCAAACAGATGAATTCGGAGTAGTTCACTTTGTTGCATTCACTCTTTCTGCACACTCCGCAGCTTAGTCAACAGTAGAAGTACCTGTGCACATGCACATAAAGTGATGCGAAGACCTCTGTCATTTGGCAGCTATAAATAGATGCCTTCAAATTGGTCACGTATTCACCACATCGCAGAGTTCGAGAACATGAGGAAGTGGAGAATAGATTCAAAATCATAGCTCTACGTGACTATTCGGACTTTTGAGAATGAGGCCCTGAGTGCCAGGCCGTAATTGAAACAAGAGGATGGAGTTCTCTGCCCATAGAGCTTACAATCTAAATAGGAGGAAGACTTACATAAACAGGCTAATGACCTGACACTTTGTTACTGCACTTGTTAACCTTTTAACTATCAGTGCTATTAATATGTTAATATGCTGGTTTTGTGTTCAACATACGCACAGGACACAGAAACAGTTGCTAGAATAATGGTAAGAATAAATGTGACCAGAGAATTAAT
>WMED01006161.1:0-18744 GCA_019650415.1 Pipa parva | reverse complement strand
TATATACCACCAGAAATGGAGAATTATAAAATTGCTATTTTTTTTTAACAATTTGATCTTTTAGTTGCAGCTACAATTTTTTTTTATAGGTTTTGTGAATAATGATGATTGATGTCACTGTACTCATCTTGCATTAGATTTTTTCAATTGTGCCAAGTTGTCAGTTGTTATAATGCACACATCCATTTCCTTGTCAACAATCCGATCCAAGCATTTCGTGAATGCTACTTTCTCCATAGCTAATGAAGTTGGCTCATTTATCTGAATTATTTTACAAACCACAATTGTATGTGTTGTCGGACTCATCATCACGTAGGCAAAGTACTTTGGCAAAAAAAAACAGGGCTGTCAAACTAGCCGTTACTGGCAACGCAAACCTAAATCGCTTTCATTAAAGAATAATGGATGACTTGGGGGAAAAAAATTGTTTCTACTCTCTGAAAAAGGTTAGTTCTGACACCTGCTGTACACCTAAAATGTAAAAAAGCTAATAGAATTTATATGTATTACATTCGCTCAAAATGTACTCCTGCAGCTACCGATATATAAATTTAGACATTTAAATATATATTTTAGGTGACTATTGAAAAGTTCAAATCAATTTCCAATAGAGTAGTGTATTATTAAAAAATGATCTCTGCACCTCTTTCTGAAAATTTTTAATGTCACCGTTATTTTCTCTCTTATTCCTTCAAAAAAAGATGGAATATTGAATCTAATACTTAGCACTCAATCCTCCCCCCAAAAAAATACATCTGTGTGTGACTAAATAGGGAAACTAGATTGTAAGCTCCACGGGGTAGGGACTGAAGTGAATGATGAATCACTGTAAAGTGCTGCGTAATATAGTAGCACTATATAAAAATGAATAAATAAAATAAAAATTGTGGATATAAATAAATAATTTGGTTGATTTATAAATATTTACCCAAAATATATAGATAATATAATAATAAACAATATAATATAATATTAGTTATTTAGACTTTAAGCTAAACGGGGCAGGGACCTCCACCCTCTTGTGTCAAACTCAACATAGCACTTAAAGTGATGTATCCTTGTAATCTTATGCTGTATTGTCTTTTACCATGTCTGTATTATATTTTTATTACTGAACTGTACAATGCTGTGTATGTTTGTGGAGATTTATAAATAAAATGATACTGTACATACAATAGTAAAGCTTTTTTTTTATGTGAGTATTTTTCATTTTCAATTGGTAACGGACAGACAGCTTTCCTGGTATAGCATGACACTTTTACAAATCTTGAACAAAATTCCACTGATATTTAGTTCCTTTTCTTGGTCAATATATATGAAGTTATTTCATTATTTAGAAAATTGAAATTTACATGGGGTTGAATACCATTAGCTATCAGTGTGATCATTTTTAATATCTCTTTAAGGGAATTATTCACTAAAGTCGAATTGTTGCATATAGGTGCGAATTCACCAGATAAAACAGTCGCAACAAACTGCTACTGTCGCAGTCGCGTCTTTATAATGAGAATATTGTCGCAGTCACAACATCATTATGAGAAAATTGTTGCAATCTTAACATTAAAAAAATTGTTGTGAGTTTACAATGGGGAAATTGTTGTGGATTTGCTATGGGAATCCGCTGTTTGCTAATTCGACTGTCGAATTCACAACTTAGTGAATAACCCCCATATTCACATGTGTTATCACTAGTAATAGCAGCTTTTCCCATTGTAAAGATTTTCTTTTATATTTCTTTAGATATTAAAAAGGAAAACCATGATTCACTTCTCTTGAATAAATCAGAGGGAGTCATGAGGCTTGATGCAGTAAAACACCAACATTTCAGTCTGCATCAATGAGGTTAGACTGAAAGATGGAAACCAAGTAGCTGCTTCAGGGTTTGGTAATCATGTCTTTTTTTTTTAATGAAAACTTTCATGGGTTTTGCATTTTCTCTCAAAACGTTTCTACAACCTTGCATATAACATGAATCCAGGATAAAATGTGCAGAACAAAGTCTATAATTATCTGTCATTTTGGTAGATAAAATTCTCTATGACAAAAAAAAAATCTCATCAGCTAAATATTATTCAGTAACTTTCAACTGTATTTCTATGCATTTAGGAAATCAATTTGTGACACATACTTTATATTTACAATGCAATTCTGCAAAAAAAAAATATTTTGAATGAAGTTTAAAGAGACAAAAATGGAGTACCAATTTCACCTTAAAAATGACGTAAAAGCTTTAAGGTGCACAGGAAAGACCAAAGTAAACACTGGAACTATTTTTTTTTCATGAAATTCTACCAATATGTAATGCTGAAAAATAAATCATGGATAACATCTTTTCAAGTGCGGTGGACTATAAGCAACATAGTGATTTCAAGCTATATATTAGTTTAATGTTTATAAGTGCACAACACATTGCAACCTTTGAAAAAATTGCGAGACTCCAGCCAATGGCGACACAGAATGATAGCATGTCACTTCCTGTGGAGTTGACATAAATATAAGTTCTCCTCTCTTTTAGTAGAGCAACTTTTTACAAAAGTGACAGTGCCAGCGAGCAGAGGAGGGAGCGAGGATCATAGGTGTACTTGACAGAGAAAAACCTTTTAGGTGCACTTAACTCTTAAGTAAAGCAATTCTTTAAAGTGGAATTGATATATGCAAAAGCTTCACTTAGTCATGTTGACTTACATGTTGTTACAATCCTCTGGTGGTTGGTTGTATTAAAATAATGAGCAAGAAACATTTTACTCTTGGATTCCCCTGACTGACTTCAGTGTCACAGTACAGAAAATAAATACATTTGTATTGGCTTGGAAAGTTCCTGTTTGGCATAAGGTGACTTTACACTTAAATAATAAAAAATATATAGTTATCAGGTGACAACAGGACGTAGGAATACTGCTGCATAGAAAGGGATGTACAAATCACATGTTGTAATGTAGGCGACTTTAATACGGAAACAATAGCAGGGACCAAAAAGAGACAAAGTGGTGATAATCTCCTTCCTCATAGTCATAATCAATCCTGCCTAACAATAGTATTTTGACATTAATCTAAAAAAGACAGAGTTACAATAACATTTTGTGGGTTTTTCACTAAAGTCTGAATTGTTGCGTAAAGGAACAAATTTGCCAGATAAAAACAGTCGCAATAAGCTGCTACTGTTGCAGTCGCGTCTTTATAATGAGAATATTGTCGCAGTCGTTACTTTATTATGGGAAAATTGTCACAATCTTAACTTTAAAAAATTGTTGCGACTTTACAATGGGGAAATTGTAGCAGATTTATTATGGGAATCCGGTGTTTGCGAATTCGACAGTCGAATTCGCACCTTAGTGAATAACCCCCACTTCTCTTTTAAACCAATCCATAGGAATCATGAGAAAGTGAAATCACTTTAATTTGTTTTGGAAACAACACATTACCCTACTGTTCGACTGACTCGTCCTGAATACATGTCAAATAGCATCCATCACTATTCGCTTCTTCACCAAAGAAATCTACTGTTTAGTGAAAAAGAAATAGAATATTTGCATTTGTTGGAGCAAAGGGAAGCAAATTCACTATGTTTGCCAAATTCACACTTTAATGAATAACCTCTTCCACATTATCTTTTTTTTTTTTTTTTAATACGGATATTGTCTTGATCCACAAGTAACAAACCAATTGTATGGTTAATAAATGTAACTTTGTGGAGATACACACATTAATACAGATGCACCATTCAAAAGAATTTGAATCAGTTGATGTGTGCTGCTATGCAGATACCCAGAATACTTTTTAATTTTACTGATAGAAGCAAAGAAGACACGTTTGAGAACTAATGTCCAGGTTTATACATTATGTATCAAAATCAGGATGAAGTATAAGTTGTGTGTGGGTTATAATGCATATGAATGAACAAGAAACTCGAGGGTATTCAATTCTGATGGTATTTATCATCTGGGAACAAACGTAAATAACAATGTTCTCATAATCATATTATACTTGATCTATGCCACCCATAGAAAATATTTAATATAATAATCTATAATTCAAATTGTCTGCTAAATGAAAAAATATATATGCCTTTGAATGTCCTAAATATTTAAAGAAATGAAGACATGAGTCTGAGAGGAAGACAGAGAAAATGTAATGTTTTTTATATTAGTAAAGACATCATGTTATTTATTCATCAAGAAAAATGTTTTATTAGTTTAATATTAAACTAGCATTTTAAAATTGCTTACCCACCAATGGACAGAAATTCAACACAACACTGAATATAAAATAAAAAAACTCTATTAAAGTCATTGTGGGAACTTTCGGTGCTACTTCCTTCATGGATTACCGCTCGGCACAGCTTTGTTGTTAGTAATGCCCTTTAAGAAGCTTTTGGGGGTTGGACAATACAGAGTTTGCATCAGCTCAGGAACATTAAGACACAGCTTTTCGTATTAGATCCTTGAAGAAATGAAGAAGGCGGATCCAAACAGGGATTAAAATGCCAACTATAAAAATAAAATATGTAAAATTACACAATGATTAACTGGTCACAGCTTATAAAACATACCGATTTTATACACAGTTCTAAATTTATATATTGAGAATGTGTCAGGTGCACTATAATTTTGTTTTCTTCTCAAGCCTGCCTCCAGGGCCGGTTCTAGCGCTGGGCGATGTGGGCGACTGCCCAGGGCGCAATCTATTTGAGGGGTGCTGTCGCCCACATCGCCTACCTCATTGAGGAGCAGCGCTCAGAGGAGGAGCGGCGCTGAAACGCTGGAGGAGATGAGTGGGGGATGTCAGGTGGATGTGCGCCGGGGGGATGTGCACCAGGGAGTGGGCGAGCAGAGGGCTGGTTCATCCAGGGCGCCCATAGGGCCAGAACCGCCCCTGCCTGCCTCTTTCTATGACCTCATTCTGCAGAATGTTTTATGATCTCTTTTTGTTCTACATATATTAAAATAAGCTTTAGTAGAACTGCCCTTTTGATATTATTGGCATTTTCTCTGGTAATAAATACTACCAATTTTAATAATAGATTTATTTATCTTATTTTGCGTAAATAAGAAATTTCTGCAAAGAACATTTGATTGTGAATTTTACAGGTGTGAATCTGTCATTTGTTGCTTCAACCATCTGAATGCATTCTTTTATAGTGGCCCCTCAAATATATCCAATATATCATTTATTACATTCTCTGTATGCCTAAATCAAGTTCCAGCCTTCATTCACAGCTTTCATTTATGTACACATCTGCAATATTTCCTCCCCATTCACATTTGTATTTCAGATGTTAGATAACTACAGATGAATAACAGCTCATCACAGTTCTGGTTTTGTAAGGATTTTAATAGTTTGTGATTTCACAAAACATTTTATAAATAAATGTAAAAAAAATCTCACTGTGATGAAACATTTTGTGATTTCAAAAACCCTATTAGAAGCCAAAAACACATCATGTGGTATAAAAAATGTAAGCTATCAGAGGTTTACTGCTGGCAGACACCACTGCTGTTTACCTTTTGCCTTGTTATTGCTATTCAGCATTGGGATGAAAATGTTCATAACTACTGTGTTTTGACAGCCCAATAGAATTCACTGAATTTGAGATTAAACATTTTCAGATTCCAGATATTAAAGGCACAACAGCCAGATAACAGCAGAAAATTGTTGTGCACACTTTCAAATATCTTACTGCAATTCAGTTATTTGCACTGATTTTTTTCCTGTTGGCCTTTTAGAATTTCAGATACTATATATAAGCTAGCAAATTAATCATTTACAATGTTCTCCTTTTGACATTTAAGGCACTTTACTCCGCTGCCTTCTCTACATTTCCTCACTCATATGCCCGTACATTCCTCAATGTCAACTGTGTTCCTCCCAAAGCAATCAGCTTTGTATGCCACACACCAATACTGCCCCCTTTCTCATCCTAAACCCTTTTCTCTTTCTACCCCCCACATCTGGAATTCTATACTCCTTTATCTTCACCAGGAACATTCCCTCAGCACATTCCCTCCTACTTTTTGGAGCACTAGTACTGATATTTATCACTGATTTTTTATGTATATCTTTTGTTTCATCCTTTCTTATTTATTTCTGATTAGTATTTGTATTTATTGACCAGTGCTTCAGCACATTGTTAAAGCTCTTATTACCATTCTATCTGTGTATGCAAGTCTTCCTCCCATTTAGATTGTAAGCTCTGTGGGGCAGGGACCTCCAACATCTTGTGTCAACCACAACCCAGCATTAAAGTGAAGTATCCTTGTGATATTATACTTGTGATATGTAATGCACTTTTCCCATGTCTGTATTATATTTGTATTGCTGAATTGTACAGCACCGCGTAAATTTGTGGTGCTTTATAAATAAAATTATACATACCATTGTACATACATATATAGGACCACCAGTAGCAATAGCATTACCTGCATTGCTACAGTCAGTAATGCTTTGAGAAAGTGTCAATGTTTTGCCAAAGTCTAGTGAGGTTATCATTATTGTATGGGTGCTGGAGGCTTCCTTCTTTCATTCGCATCCCTGTGATATTGCAAGAGAAAGAGGAGGAGGTATCCCTTAATCCTCATTTCCTCTGACCAGTTTTAAAGAAGAGAACATTGGGAATGTTTCCAATAATGGTGGGCTATGTAGTGGTCCAAAAGCTCTATGTGAAAATCACTGTATCCTGTCAGGAAGGAACTAGGATTTACGGTAGACCATACTTAGATTCATAAGTTCTGACAAGCACTTTATTGAACAGTCTTCTAATTGTATTTTCTCTAAAATTTAGTAAGACCTGCACAGACTTTCTAAATGTGTATCACTTAAATTAAATTTACCCTGCACAGTCTTTTTTTTGTCTCTTTTCTAAGATGTAGTTAGTCCTATACAGACTTTAAATTGTCTAATGTCTAAAAGTAGGGTCCTTTACCCTGGCTGCTCCTCAGCACATTTCTGTTTATGAAACTTAATGAAACTTCTGAAAATTTTAGTATTTTAATTTTTGAATTTTTAAAAAATTTTTAATTGAATAGTCCAGTAAACTCTCAATAGCAGTTTCTGTTTCATCTATATTATCACAGGGGAGATGTTGTACCTTATTGTGCCATATCATGAGTTCTTGGAGAGCACTGCCAATCACCAATGTATGTTTCCAAATGTTATCTGTCCTTTGGATTTTAGATGGGCTGAGAACTGATACTATTGACCCTTTTTAAATAATCCCCCTACATCTACTACTGACCTAGTCATAGTCCTATAGATAGGTACAATTCTATGAACCATAGCAGAAATCAAAACTGAAAACTTTCACTCATTTCTAATAAGCTACAGCCAAGAATATTGAAAGACTTTTTGATATACTAATTTATTAAACTATAATTACTTTAATGGAAAACAAGTATGAACAGTGTATGTGTTCACGTCTTAAGTGCTATTTAATGTATTTATCAACATAGTTTACAAATTACTACTTAACAAAGCTTGGAACCTTGGAGCTGAATAGATAATGAATGTTGTAGATATATTTAATTATTCTGAATAAGCTTAATTAGCCTTTAAGAAAAATGTAACTGAATTATAATGCTGGACAATTTCCAGCACATATTTTAACACCATCTCCAACCTTCCTCGAATGATAACACTGTTATTAGGAGTGAATGAGGAATTACGTTTTCAGTTTACAGCCAATATTGTGTGCAGCTTTCTCTTGTTTAGGTTCTCACTTCAGGAAATTGCTGGTCCTCTGATTTGATCACTGTTCCAGCAAATACAAAATATGGAGTAACAAATACATAACAATGGACATACTCATTTGGGTTGATTAAAGACATATGTCCATAATGTCCGACACTTCCAAGCAGCCTACCCACATTACAAATTGAATCTTTTTCATGAAAGCTCAAAAATTTGTGTAAGGGACTGAACTTGCATTCATTTCCCCATATTTAGGAATTCAGCAAACTCTGTGATATGGCTAATTCATAATCAATTTGGAAGTTCGTTCTGAACTTACAGAGCTATTCACACTACTTGCATAGGTAATTCACCTATTCATAGGGCATCAGGGTTTGTCAAAGTAGCAAATTCATCAAAACAAAATGTGTTAAATTCACCAGTGTTCCTTCTCCAGATCAAATAGGCAAATTAGGGGGCCAATGACAGGGGTCCTACTGTCCAGCTGACTACATTGCAATAACACAAGAAATGTCTGAAACTGTTCACTTTTTAAATATCTAAGTCTGCTGCTTGGTGAATAAGGAGGTAGAGGATTAAGGAGTAGAGAATGTATGATGGAACTTCACACCTGAAAGTGATGCAAATACACTTTGATGGCCAAATTCTCACTTTCATAAATAAGCCCCTTTTATTCAAATAAAATTTAAACATACTATTTTTTTCTCAGTTTGAATCTAATGGGCATCCCAAGATCAAAAACAGCAATAACTTGCATCCAATTAAACTCCCCTGCAAATCTGTTAATATCAGTTAGTTTCCTTTTTATGGCTTCCCAGGTATGCATCCAATCTCTTTTAGAAGTTTAAGCAGGAAACTGAGGAAGTGGTGAATGAAGCATACCCTGAACTATACATAAGCAGAAGAAAAATAGATACAAAATAGTCTAGTATTGATCACCAGATGATTGTCATAGGGTAATGAAAGCACAGAGAGGTGTCACTATTGTCTGTAGTTCTATAGGGCTCCAATTCATACAAGGAGGGATATATCCACACAAATTCTTCTTCTCAGACCTTTAAAAGAATGCTCAAATAGAAAGAATATTTTATGGTACAGACCTACATTAGTTATTTCAAAACTCTCCCCTTTTAAAAGACAATGTTGGCACATATTTGGATGGGCATGCTTAAATTCTAATTTGTAATTATTTTCTATTTGGGCTGTATGATGCTATAATGGTGGTATTCTTCTGAACTGATTATCTTGGACCTAAATAAAATGCTTGGACCACTGTACCTCTTTAACATGCTCAAACACAAAGGCATAAAGTGTCAGTTCATTTGGCTATAGGTGCCAATTAAATAAAAAAATTAATAAATAATATACATTTTGAATAAATAGTTGCATAATTATAAAATATAGACATAAAAACCAGTGCTAGTGCTCCAAGAGGTAATATTTCATTTTAAATTTGAAGATATTGATGGATTGTTCTTAGCGGAGGTAGAGGGGTATAGAATTCCAATGATAAGGGGCATCAAGGGAGAAGGGTTTAAGACGAGAACGGGCAGGCTTGTTGAGGGGTTCCAAAAAGTAGGTTGCCTTATGAAGAGGGGAATTGACGGCTAGGTGTATACGAGCAAACAAGGGAAGATATGTAGGGAGGGGCAACAGAGCAAAGTGCTTTGAATGTCAAAAGTATTAATTACACTGTAAATAATATGTTTATTAACTGGGAGCCAAGGAGCAGATAGTAGTTGGGAGGGAGACTTCTAGGGAGAGAGGGAGATTATTCTAGCAGCAGAATTTAGAAAAGACTGGAGAGGGAAAAGATGGAAAACTGGAAGGCCAGTTATAAGAGCATTGCAATAGTCGAAGTGGGATAAAACAAGGGTGTGCATGAGGGTGTTAGCAGCTGCTTGAGAGAGAAATGGATGGATCTTAGCAAAATTATGAAGGAAAATGTGACAGTTTTTAGCAGTGATAGCAATGTGCTTAGAGAAGGAAAGAGCAGAGTCAAAATTTGGACATGGAGGTATTTAACAAGTCCGTAGAAAAAATGCAGGTTGCTCAATCCAACAGTGTGATAAATGTAAAGTACTCACATCAACTCAGCATTCCTTTGTGTGCTCATTGAGAAAAGAAACGTCTCAAAAGTCAATGCTTGCAAAACTTGGAAAAGAATTCCCAGGCAACCCCAGAGTGGGTAAAATGAAAATTTGTTGCTGAATGGTTAAAAGGGTAAGGCCATTAGCTTAACTCATTTTTTATCCTCTTAATGATTATGTTTATTTTTCACTTATTTTACTTTGATAGCAACATTGTTTACTTTTTGATTGCTTTTTTATTTGACTTGTTCTAATCATGTGTGCCATTGTCTATGATCAGTTTAATGATCTTTGATCCTTATTTTTATTATTGAACAATGTAACTTTATTTGTGAACACATTGTATCATTATTGGATCCTTTACCCGGGCCATCCATACACTTCAGAACTTTGTTTAGCATTTATTGAGTACAGGGCACGGGTTAATGATGGGTGTTGTCTCCTATTTATACCTCGTACTGTGAGCCATTTTTATCTATGATTAAGTGCGTAAGCACAAAATGCGTAAACTAATGGCCTTACCCTTTTAACCATTCAGCAATAAATTTTCATTTTACCCACTCTGGAGTTGCCTGGAAATTCTTTTCTAAGTTTTGCAAGGTATTTAACAAGTTGTGATAACAAAATATTGTTTTTTGTTCCTGCTACATCTCATTAAATTACTGTTACCAGTATTTTCCCCAGTACAAAGTATTTGCCTTTGTACATTACTATTACAGCATCTTTGTTCCAATGCATTATCATTATAGTTGCTTCCACCTTAGTTCATTACTGTTATAGCCACTCACATGAGAAAATCATGCATTGTGCATCAAATGCTTTCACAAACGTTTCCTAAACCATTTGTCAGTTTTTAAATATTTCTGGTTATCAAAAGGCCTACATAGCAAGACCAAACCCATACACTTTGAGAGTCAAATTCTCACTTTGATAAGTCCCTATTACTGACAAATGCCTAGGCTATTTTAGAGTCACTATGCACATGCATAAAGACATAAAGGGATGCCTCCTAAACCTTTTTCATAGATATAAAAAGAACGGACTTTCCAAAAACACATAAATCAAAAAGAACTCAGCAATGTAAGCTAGTCATACTGATCCAGAACTGTACCTAAGAGACAGTTTATTTTGAAAAAAAAGGTTCTCCGCTCCAAATTCACCCGTTTGACCATTTCAGATTGGCGAACAGGGGGGATTGATAGCATGGCTCCAGTGTTGTAAAAGGTGACTATTCATTTAAAAATGGCAAAATTGACAACTCTAATTCTAAGAAGCGAATTCACAACTATTTTGTACCATTGTGTCTTTGACAGGTGAATTCAACCTATAGTCGATAAGGCCTAAAATGCTGTGCACACTGGAGTAATATCTCAGCTAGTAGTATATCGATAGCTCCGGCACTCCCAATATAAAATCAGCAAGTTTTATTGAAGAATATTAAAATCCAAGCATCATAAGTGGAAAAATATATAAAATCAAAGAGTGGCACCTCCTAACGCGTTTCACGTTAAAGGTGCTTAATCATCACACTATCATCACACTATATTTAAGTGCCTTTAGCGTGAAACGCGTTAGGAGGTGCCACTCTTTGATTTTATTTATTTTTCCACTTATGATGCTTGGATTTTAATATTCTTCAATAAAACTTGCTGATTTTATATTGGGAGTGCTGGAGCTATCGATATACTACTTCCTTTGTTTGGGCATTACACTCTATGGCACCCAGCATTCTCTACATTGCTTTACTTGATCACCTTGTGGATTGAGCGATCCTTTTGTTTCTAATATCTCAGCTAACCGGGGAAGGAAGTAGTACCTTTTTAGCTATATCACTACCTAAAGTAATGAGGAAAGGCTGTTGTTCTTTGCTAGGTTCATCTAGAAAAATGAGAGAGATCTGAACTCAAGCAAATAATCCTAATATCAAAATAACACAGTTTTAGTGATGTTAGTTACAGTATACAAAGAATAATCTATTAACAATATAAGCATAAGCAGTTCTAACTCAGTAATAAATGGCCT
The DNA here is from genome assembly GCA_019650415.1 of Pipa parva. Classification (NCBI taxonomy): domain Eukaryota; kingdom Metazoa; phylum Chordata; class Amphibia; order Anura; family Pipidae; genus Pipa; species Pipa parva. Next base: position 6,949 of record WMED01006161.1, on the reverse strand, counting down.
AGAAATAGTCCAGAACTAAATAATGATTAATCCGTGTGTGCCCTGACCCCAAGACAAAAGACCTTGTGACCTAGCCATTGTGGATGTAGAGGAGAGTAGATGTAAATGTTACAGATATTACTTGTGTGTAATTTGAGATGTTAAATCACATTATTCAGAGCACGCAGCACAAAAAAATAAATTCACAAGCAACTGAAACTTAGGTGTGTCCCTGGGGAAAATGTAAAACATGTTAAATCAATCTTTGATTACTGGAGATGTCATGTAGTTAAATTCAATTTTGAAATGATCTTGAAATTACTTATTGCAGGTGGAAAGATAACCACTGTAATAAATGGAGTGCAATCTACAATATTCAACAAATTACCAAACCCAGTATCTAAAATAGGGCCATCTAGCTCAGAGTCAGTGAACTTACAGATGTGCTAAAGTAACACACTTTTATTATTTGTTTTTTGATTCTAACCTTATCTGGATGGAGAGTACATCCGTGATATTATGTGATGTGGCCCTAATCCAGACAATTTAATTTCAACCAATGAGAAGCTCACTCAAGCATCCAATTAAAAGGACAATAAGGTTCAGAACAAATGCCTCTGTATAGGTTGGCCAAATTTAGAATAGCATAATTACCCAGATACAACCTGCATTCAGTTTACCTAGATCTAGATGTCAGTCATTATATGTCACTCAGGGAAAGCAGTACATGGCATCCATCTTGTGATTTTAGTAACTCACCCCAGCCAGTATCCTTGACACTGCTTACTAGGGAACTGGACCAAAACAACCTGACTTAAAAGTCAAGATATTACTATGAAATAAATGAAGCATATGGTTCTATCACAGGATAAAGGATGCCAACTAGATCATCTGTATATTTCAAATATTTCCCTCTTTAAATAGGAGTGTATTCCCAGTAAAGTATTACATTAACTAATATTCTGCAAAACTTTAAAAAAGAATTTTTATTAATGAAATGGTCTTGTAAATTTATATTATAGATAGATAGAAGAAAGAGTCTCCAAGCTGCGTGTCAGCATCAGTAACACACTGGCCAATTCACATCCACCAAATGCAAGAAACTTCACACATAAATGTAGAACAATGTGTCCAAAGGCAAGGTAGTTTAACTACTGCGCACATGATTAGTCAAAACAAGTTTAAATGCATGGAGTGTGGCTGCTAATTACAGGTGCACATGTAGCATTGCATCTAAACTCAGATCAGCACTGCAGCATGTGCATTTTCAATGTGCTTAGTTTTAAAGGAATGAGTAAGCAACCCTAATTATAGGTGTTTTGTTTGAAGGGGCTTATTTGCATACATGTTAATATTTCCCTTAAAACAAGAATACAGGAATTACAATAAATTAAAGGTTACTCTTGCAGATAGTTATATTTAAATCTACCTTTTTAAAGGTAGTGCTATAATCTATTCCCATGCTCAGCTGCGAATCTGTAAGCATGTTCCCTTGTTTTAGACAGCTGAAACCATGTGGCATGCCACTGAATTGATTTACGAATTGTTTGGCATCTTCATTCCTTTAACACCAAAAACCTGTAAAATATTCATTGTGCCAAGGCCTGTAATAGATTAGTTCAGATGTGCACTGAGCAGCTGTAGAGAATTCAGTGGAAATTGCACATCACAACACATTAATAATCTACTCCGCCACAATGAAGCAATTATACATAGAGCCAGTATATACAGTATATATCCAAGGTAGTGTATTGTACTACAAGACTTGCTCTAGCAGTTCAATGGTATTTTGTCCCAACCTACAAATACTACTGCTGCATTCTATGCTGTCTAGGTTTCTGCAAATGCCAAACAGTAAATCCATATAGACCACTATGAGATCTTCCTCCTTTCATTGATCCCATCCTTCCCTCCTTACAAAACCTAGAAACAATCCCTTAGCCTCCAGGAAATAACATTCGCACAAAAGTACCCAACAGATGCAATAGACAAGTTACTGTACTTGGGGAATTCTATGTGATTTCTTCAGTAGGGACTTTATCAATTGTCAACAATTTATGGAGTGGCGACTATAATTGCAACTGAAAAAGATTGATATTGAAAATTGACTCTGCATTAAAATCCAGACCAGGTGTGACTTTACTATGGCAAAAAAAAAACAAGTTAAAGTTTGTTAAATATGTTAAAAATGAAATGTAAATAACGTTGCTAGCAGGTGTGGAAATGTCTGTGCAGAATTAAGTGAAATATCAGCGCATGATGATTTTCTTTTGCAGTTCTCTATAAAATATTTCGATGAAATACTAATGGAAAACATGTATAAAAAAGTTTACAAAAGAGCTTTTTTATTTTCCAGCCTATCAATGTGGCTTCAGATCATTGCTGATTTCAGATATAAACTGAAAACAGCTGCTGTTTACTATTACAGAAAGCAAAGTTAAGTATTACAGGCTGCAACCTGAAAGCCTGCTTACATTGTGAGCTTTTGACATTATACAGCTTAGTAATGGTGGTGACGCTTTTTCATTTTAGATAGTATAAAGCAGTTGTTTTGAATTGAAAAGGGTCCTAGAAACTCCTGTCTACCCTATGACCTGCAAAACAATGCAATCAATCAAATGGAAAATGACATGTTTTAATAATGACCTAGTTCTGTTAAATGCAGATACCGATCTTTTGAAGATATTCTTTACATAACTATTTTGAAGCTCATGTAAAAAAAAAAAAGCCAAAAAAAAAAATCATTTCATTCTGCATGTCATGGCTGTTTTCTGTAAATAAGATTTTTAGATACAAAGAAATCACTTTTGCACACTCCATTTCTGTTGCTGACAAGAATCTCTTCAGCTGTCAACTTAGCGGGGATGAGGACAATGTACGTGGGAAAAAAACCTGAAGTCTGGAAATGTTCTGAGATAAATTGATTTATAGGATATTTCCAGTCTGTCCATGACTATGATTATAGAACTATAACATGGGATGTCTTCTCAAGTTTCACTCAAAAATAGCAATCAAAGAATGAAATTCTGAAAAGGATATCTAGAAAAGTCGCCGTTGAAAAAGTCACATAGAAAAAAAGTCATGAATGAAAAGTGGAGCCGAAAATTTGTGTTTAAAAAGTCACCAGAATTATCGACATTAAGCCTCTTGAGACAGATTTTGTTGCCAAAAAATATTCATCAGATTGAGGGTGATGAAAACCTATTATTCTCTATTGGAGATGGTGGCCCAATTTTTTCCGCGTAATTTTTCGCGACTAAATAAAATTCACCAGTATCAAAAATAGTTGCAATAAAAAAAAGACGCTCCATTGAAATCAACGTAAAATGCTGTAATTTTAACGCTGCGACAATTTTCGACATTGACTTTTCTTCAATCGCAAAAAGTTTTAGTCGCCACTTCAGAAATTGGTTGCAATCGGTAAAAGTTGCAACCAAAAAAGTTGCCAAAAATGCATTGAAAAGTGGCAACTAAAATCAAATATGGGCCAATAGGTTGAAAAGACATTGATAAATATCCCTGTGATAAAAACTGAAGGAACCATGCGATGGATCTGAATATTACGACTGATTTAATTGAAGAGGAACAATGCAGCTTCATATGAGATAAAAAGAAAAGCACAGGTAATCATTTGAAATAAGCAATCTATACATGGTAAGACAATCTCAGTCTAACAGGTATCCTACAGAGGTTCTTTTCTCTAGTACTAATTAGGTGAAATTAGATTTGTTAACAAGCCACTAAGACTCTCCATCTGACGTAAGTATGAAACTTTTATAGAATCTTGGAGAAACTGCAGACTAACCTCCAGAGATTATTTACCAGAACTGGCTGATCCATTATATGGAAAAGCATTTGTTAGATACAGCATGATTTTTTGTAAGAGCAGTATTTTTTATTTTTTAACACTGTTGCTTTAAGTATAAAAAAATATTATGAGAGCGTATTACAGTATTTTGTTGGATTAAGATGAATCTATTATTGACTTCCAAAAATTGGATAAAGCATGATTTTTTTAAATAAAGGTTTCAGTTATTTATTGAAATTTTAGAACCAAAGTGCAGAGTTGCACTTACAGGTATTTAATGTCACTTACTAAAATAACACTGAAACACAAGAGTAATATTCAGTATACGGTAATAGACTTCATAGTGGGAAGTGAACAAACTAATTGTTGTCTGTTGTCACAGGATGTTTTTGCACCAATGAACCTGAAGTTTAAAACATAATCTTCAAATCTACTGGTTCACAAGTGTAAGCATAAGTTTCTTAGCTCAATATAATGCAGATAGTGGACGATTTCACATTCCCAGACAAAAAGTTCATCGCATTTCTACCAGACCATGTGGCCCAAAGAGGCCCAATTAAAACAAGGTTTATTTTGCTAAAGGAAGGAAATATTTGTAGAGTAAACATAAAAACTTATGAAATTGGTATTTTAGAGTATTTTTGTTGGTTCTGGGGCCTAGGCTTAGGTTTATTGCTGGCTATTGCATCCTTAAAGTGTATTTTTTGCTGCTTAGAATACATTGTTCAGTCTTAGGGGGTCATTCATTAAAGTGCGAATTCGCCTAGCATAGTGACTTCTCCTCTGTTCCCGTCACTATGATCAGGAAGATGTGAATTCACTTCTTATTCATGAAGCAGAAGACAGCATCAGACGTGGTCAAATGTATAGTGTGGTGTAGTCTGTTGCACAATAGTAGGATGAGAAGTCATGTGGAGTGAGATGAATAATAAAGTGAAGGGCAGTGAAGTCAGTCTCATCATATCCCACTAACTATATATAAGTGAAAAATACTTATTTTTAGTTTTCATCTTGTGCCTAGTTTATGTTTAATAGTAGATTAATTTAGTCACAGTCGCCATTGTTAGTTTTGAATTAATTATTGCCTTACGCAACACTGGAACCCTGCCATCAACCCCTTAATTCGCCACTCTTTTGTGGCGAAGGCAAACAGGTGAATTTGGAGCAGTACGATCTGCAAAATCCACTCCTTTGACAGACTCTGTCGCATGCTGAATATCCGAATTACCTGTGCATGCACACGCAAATTGATGTGAAGAGCTCTGTGAGTCCGTGACTGGTGTAAACGTCAGAATTGATTTCGAATTCATCACATTGCAGAGTCTGTTGAATAAGCGGGTATGGAGAAGTCGCAAAAGGATGTGAATACCGGCATTTACGCAGCAGTTTGCACTTTAATTAATGACCCCTTAAACTTTACCTTGTAGAGGAAAGGAACATAGCTTCCACACCTTATGCAACCAAGATCTTTTAGTAGCCCGCCAAATATGTAGCTAACATTTAATAGAAGAATGGTTGCTTGCAATTTCTTTATCTTTACTTTGCACTGGGTGAAGTCTGAGCGGTGAAATCATCACTACACATGTCTGAAGTAGGGGTGATGACATTGATGCTGCTTTACACCTCCGACCAACACCAGTCAGGAGGGGAAGCCAGAGCACAGATTCATAGCTGTAGATAGGGTAGGTTTATCTATCTGGGTAGCAATAGACTCCACCAGGAGCTTAGTGGTCTAGGGGGCCAAGTGTACACCTTACCTGAATTAGAGTACACAGTAAGGGTTCATTTTAGGACAAGCTTAGGGACTAGGGACAGCCCCTCTCAAAGAAAGAATCCCTGAGAAGTACAGCCATGCTGTTGGGGCCTGTATAACCTTATCTAAGCTCTAAGGGTGATAAGTCTCCTGGTGGTAACTATAACCATATATCTATGTAACTTCCCTGCGGATTGTGATTACTTTAAGCTGTTCTTTTATGAATACACTATTCTGATTGGATATGACAATGTAGATGTATATCTTTGAAGCATCTAATGATAATTGAAGGTGAGAATCTCTTCCTTCAACTCTGATTTCCTGATTATAATCCAGCCCATGCTTGTAGCATATTTGCCATAAATACTATTTGTTTAATGGGAAGTCTTCATCTTAATGCAATATTGAATAATTTATAGATGTGGGGATTACTAATATGATTTGCAATTTCTTTGCATTTTATTGTGATTTATAAGTTATTTAACATGTTGTTCCAAACGTCTCTCCTTACATTTAACTAGCCGATCAGTCGTTGGTCTGTTATCCTGGCAACCAAGCAGTAACTTTATGCATTGACTAGAAGAGAGCTAGCACAGAATCTCAACAGAATGATAACAATGAAAATGAACTATAAATAGAAAATAAGCCACTGAACAATCAATTTCTGGTTCCCAGAACAACCAAACGATATGAAATGGAGTAGAAATATAGAATAAAAAATAAGTATTAATTACAAAGTGTATTAGAATACAACTGTCTACAACATACATATAATAAATATTAAGAGGATACACTGAATTTTCTTAAGGTTCAAATAGGATACTTAAATAATGAATTAATTAGTGATTCCAGCACCTGGCAAAAGCTGACACAACAGAGAATGCAGAAACCAATGGTGGGAGCCTCAAATTGGGAATGACTATAAGTTGTCTTAGGGGCCTTACATTGCTACTGGAATTCTATCAATGACTGAGCCATAAATATAAAATCACCTATCTCTTAGTTCTTGCTATGACCTTGGTGGAAATTCTGTTGTGCTCTACCTGTCTGTGTTAACACTGAAACAATAAGATAGCAGCTTTCTTTAAAGGACATGCAACACCAGAAAAAGAACATTTATATTTATCAAACCTATTAAGTCACTGTAAAAAAAAAATATTCATAATAAAGTTTATTACTTACCTGTTATTACTTTATGCTCTCTCTCTCTAATATAACATCCCATAGAACCCGATAGGACTAGGCAAAGATTATTTAATCAACAGATAAAAGATGGTGGCAATGAAAACAGAAGACACAATGTAAATAAATAATAATCAGGAATTCAACTTTTAAGATAATATTTTACTGTGTAGTACTGTGTCGTGTAGTTCTGTGTCGTGTAGTACTGTGTCGTGTAGTACTGTGTC